>JAPUBX010000612.1:0-209225 GCA_028672205.1 Proteocephalus fallax
GACCACGGATATTGGTCGAAATGCTCCAATTCATTCCACCCAACGGACTTTACTTGACCGCCGCGACTATGACGAGGAGTTTCCAGTCAGTAGTAGAACCTTAGACAGTGTCAAAATAGCAAAAGTGACACTAGAGAACTACTACAACAACCTTGTAACTCAATGGCACGATCGACAGAATCGGTATGACTGTGTTTGTTGTATCGATATGCATCTCTGCGTTATGTTTTATCCAACTGAGCCATGATTTAATCCCAGAATAAAGAAGCATCCTTTCTCCCTCAAAGAATCTATGGACAATGGTTACATGAGCGATTCGTATATTTTAGTGTGTATTCATCATTCTGTGGACTTTTAAACAACGCATTCATCGTTTATGTTAACGGTCTTTAAATGCATTGTGAACTGCGTGGTTGAGAGCAATAAGAAACGGGAAGAATAGATTCAACTCACTGTATCTCTCAAAGCCTCTGCATTCTTCCTGGTCGTAAAGATATTATGTTACACCTCCTTCTTTTCAGGTACAAAATCCTTCAATGTATGTTGGAATCTGAAGGTCTTACCGAAGATCAGGTGCGTCTAAACCTTATTTATTGTGCAAATTTCTCGTTGCATGTGACATGAAGATGTTTGTTATACTTTACACTCTCTTATGACACAACTTGTTTTATAGAAGCAACACAGGCGCAGTCAACATGCACTGAAGGAGAGTGAATATCTACGCCTAAAGAGAGCGCGACTAACTGTTGATGACTTCGCACCCCTTAAAATAATCGGCAAGGGCGCCTTTGGCGAGGTAAACCATCTTCTCAATTGCTGGCGGAAACAATTTTCGTTTCAGGACGAGTGTATAGCCTATTATTCACATAATTCTTAATTATTTTCGTCATAAAATTAATAATTTTACGTTCATGCATTTTACCATAACTTATTAAATCCGAATAGCCAAAGTTGATCTCATATTTTCCGGTATTCCTTGACGTGGTTTTTAAGCTCTGAAAGTATTTAACGGTTCCTCGTGCCAAGTTTCTCTTTTGTTCTGTATTTCTTGCACAATATTCCAGATCTATCCAAAGCAAGTTCATGTTTAGACTCTACAGTAACGTCCTTATGCTGCCGTGGAACTAGCCACTGTAGACCACGTTTCGCTATTCAATCTAGATTATGTCGTTGCCACCCAAAATATGCCGGGCGCAGCGGCGTTCGCCAAAAATCCGTCGACTTGGAGGCTGTCGAGTGGCGGACAGCGATAAAATCCTTTGGTTTCTTCCAGCGGCAACTTCCTCCACCCCCTCTTCGAGTGGGAACACAAACAAAAAGCCTATTCATCCTCTAGTTGCAGAATTACGCACGAAGAACGCAATTTATTCGAAAATTCCCCATTGCAGTTTATGCCAATCTCCAAAAATATGTTTGGGATGCCAGGCGTTGATTAATTTTTTATCCGCACACGGACAACGGATGGTTGGATGCAGCTTCGCAGTGGCATCGCGTCTTCGAAGCGTAGTGGGCTCTCGTTGGTGTCATCGCTGTTATTTTGTATGAGAAAGAGGGATAGCGTCAAATAACGCCCCCCCCACTTGTGTTTTTATAAATTAATTCTAAAAGTAGTATTTTTTGCTACCCGGAATGGTTCCTCTGCCATTTCGTATTAACTCAGATCCCGGCTTTTTCAAAGTCTTCTTCTTCTTTGTTGCGGCTATCTCGCGCGAGATGATGCTCAGGCCATGCGCGGTGGTCGGACTAGCTTTTTGTCGTGCAGTTCTGACGTCAGCTGCGCACTCCGTAGATAGACTGCTAGCCCAGGCGTCCCATGTCCACCGTGATCGTACCTACCCACGTTGTTAGTGACGCCGAGAGTCACCTATTTGAAAAGTTTGTTGGGTGCAAACCACATATTGGTTCTAGGAGACACCCCTACTATCTTGCAACCGGTTATCAGCCGTATAAACAAATCGAAAAGCAGTCTTCTCGGAGTGTTCCGAACACCACTCCCAGCGTATCTACCTCAAGTTGAATGTGTCCCAGCCTTCGAATATCTGGGTTCTACTATCCTACCGAACGGCCAAGCGAAGGGTGAAGTACAATTTCCTGTTTACAGCGCCAGGAACCCGTCCTACCCTTATCTCGGTGCGGATCAACGGCGCTGCAACCCTTCCACTGCGAGTCGAAGGCACACGGGGATTGGAAGCATTTGATCATTGATGTCTTCGAAGAATCTCTAAAGCGTGACGGGCGACGAAATAAGAGACGCCGCTATGCAATTGGAGCCAGAAATGGACAAGAATATGCGCCCACCGATCGCACTATGATCGCCACGCATGTGCGGCGGCGGTGATTAATCATTATTAATCTCACGACACGTCTCATTCTTACCCACGTCAGTTGCTTTAATTGTCAGTAATCCGGTGTCGTATTGTATTCTTTGATTTAGGTCCGGTTAGTACAGAAACAGGACAACGGTTATATATACGCGATGAAGATTCTCCGGAAAGCCGACATGCGGCAAAAAGACCAGGTAAACCTTTTCTGCCATCAAGAGCTTTGGGAAACAATAGTAACCTCTGTTACGAATGCTTGTAATTCGGAGTGGCTCGTTTTATGCGTTCGTCTAACGAAGGTTGATTCCTCGATACCGTGAAACCGTGTCGAAGACACCAGGAGATTTGAAGTATTTTATCACTGGTGTCTGCGAAGAATCGTGAAATTTGACTGGCGCTACAAGCTCTCCAACGACAAAATAAGGCGTCGCTGTTAAGACCTGGAGAACCTCTCAACCCTTATACAACGCTTTTCGGCTGCTGTGGTTCGGTATCATTGCTATTCTGTCACAACAGGTCTACGGCTTGCGTCGTTTGAAACAGAACTGTGTAACAATCTGTTTTGACCTGGCAGGCTCCGATTGCCGCGCGTGGGCGACTACTATCCGCGACATCTTTGAAGCTGCCGGCTCATACCCTGGTAGGAGGAGCTAGACGCCCACAAGGAGAAGAAGAAGTATGGCGAGGAGATATTTAAGTTCAATGTGGTTACAGTTGATGGCGTCCCGTGGTTGCCACCCGTGGTTGCCTGACCCGGGAGTCGAATCCAGGCCCGTCACCAACAGAGCAAGCATGCTGACCGCTGCATCATGTAGCGGTCTGCGGGAAATGGGGGCTGTGGATGTCTTATTTAGCTTGCGTGCTTGTTTTTTGTGGGTGGTGAATCGTCTGGGGTTGGGTAAATGCATTTGCTCCTTATCTACTCGCCTATTTTGTCACTCTTTTATCCTATTAGATTGCACATGTTCGCGCAGAAAGAGACATTCTTGTTAAGGCAAATAATCCCTGGGTCGTCAAGATGTTCTACTCCTTCCAGGACTCCGTAAATCTCTACCTCGTAATGGAATTTTTGCCTGGCGGTAAGCGATTGGTCGATTTGTTGGCAAAATCCCTTTCCATTGCAAGCTCGTTTCCTCATCTCATTATGTCGCTCCCTCTTTGGTCTCCCCCTGGCACTCAACTGGCGCCTGTGTTGAATTTACATGCGGCAATGGTCACACCTCGTTGGTGAACCGCTTGACGAACGTCGGGTGGAGGTGCGGGGCCACTCCATTATCCAGGAAGGCTGTTCGATCCTGTCACACAAGCCTCTACTAACTTTCAGGACGCAATCGATTGTGTGAAGGGTAGACGCTCCCCTCGATCAAAGAGACGCCACTTGTGCAAAAATTTCAAGAATTTTCGTACCTCTAGTAGGAGATAGCCCCACTAAAGAAGAAGAGTTGTGTGCGGAGTTTAATTATCATAGTTACCGTCGAATTCGCTATCTTTGTTAACATCGGGTTACTCGATTTTATAATGGTGCATTATCAGCACACCCACACACGCACAACAGTAATTGGGGTCTCACGGGCCATCAATTTCAGCATTAAAATTCGCAACAAATGAAACAGATACTGGAGATATAAATTTGCATTTGATTGAACTATTTATTTCTGTATTTTTCCATTTGTTTGCCTTTGTTGGACGATGGCGATGGTCTAGAAGACGCTAACACAACTAGCAAAGGGCAAACGCATCCACCGACTGTGGTATTCCTGACACCATTTCCTCCACTACAACCACCATAGATCAAAGTTCACCTTCCATCCACCAGCCCAGGGTCATCTAGCATACACACACGAGTGCGGATTTTGAATAAAAGCGACAGACTTTGTTGCTTTGTCCCATGGTACAGCGCACTTGTTCGGATTTCGTCAATTTTTGCCATCTTTTTGGCGTCCTTTTTGGAGCTGACATGGTGACAGGCTGGTTTGGGTTGATTGCGGTTGATGATGGGTAGACGGTGATTGGGTAGAAAGTGCACCCGCGTCGAAGAAGATTTAAATCTCTAAACAATCATGAGGATGTAATTGCACAAAATATTATTAGATATCATCAAGTGGAATGTATTATTTACGCTCGGATTGGTACAAACCCGGTTTCCCGTGCCAAAAAATGGGGAGAGTGTTCAATTGGCCGGAGGTTTGTGTTGTGGAAGGCAGATTTTATCGTTTTCGGGACACGTGACCTTGACTGTTACAAGCAAGAGGTCGTTACCCCCAAAATGTGTTCAAAATGCCGCCTTGTGTTTTCCGTCATTTAGGGCTCTTAGAAAATAGGATTCAAGATATTCTAGTCGTGATTATTCGTTGTCTAAGCGATTTCTGAGAATGTCTAAAATTAATTTTTGATGACACCGTATCGACCAAGTTTGAGGAATTGAATCGTCTTCTAAATACTTCCTAATGGCCCAATCCCAAGCATTAGTTCTTCCGCTTGAGCGATTCTCCCTAATGTGTGCGTCCCTCTAAATATAAAATCCACCGGAATCGCATTTATGAATTACTGGATAACCCACCCTCCCACCTTGGTCGCTGGGTTACTGCATATATATGTGGGGTATATGTGGGTATCGACAGGACTCAAGCTTAGCAGGACCCGTGGCGCACTATAGACGCCACCTGTAACGTATCCCCAAATATCGTTTACAACGATATCTATGAAGCCGGCCCATCTTATAGCGGTGAAATTTGCAGCAACCGGAAGTGACTGTCGTCTACCTCGGAATTGCACGGTGCCACTTATTATTCTACCAAACCGCAGCTCCCGTCGTAGTGCTGCCGTGGATCTTCGGCAAGCGCGCTCCCCCCTCCCCAACCCACACCAAGAATTTCCTCTCAAGACTCACATTTCTGTTTTCGTCAATTCGAAATACCTCGATTTCAAGGCCAACTTGGCTTTCCCCTCTTTTAGGCGATATGATGACACTTTTGATGAAGCTTGACATCCTATCTGAGGCCCAGACGCAATTCTATGTGACCGAGACCGTGCTAGCCATCGATTCTATCCATAAAATGGGCTTCATCCACCGTGATATTAAACCAGACAACCTCCTCCTCGATTCGAAGGTACGTGGTCTACCTACCCGTGGTTAATGTTGCTGCGCATTTGTTTACCTCTGGCCTCACCGAAATCGCGTGTCCTAGATTTCCATTTGTCTTCACACTTTCGCAAATCATTTCACGTTGCTTTTCAGTTGTCCTTTCTGTACAGGAATCAAGCTGCACAACAATGGAGTCGTTTGTAGAGCCTTTTTTTAAATCGCCCGATTTATTACGATTTTTTCTTAAAGTGCAAATTAAACCCTCAGAGCATATAAAGTTCGACAAAAGGTGTATGGCGACCATTGAACTACCCTAGCCATTACGCGCGCTGTCGTCTACGTGCATTTTATAACAGGCCCTCGTCCACCCCTCAGTCCCGGTATGTTCTGGTCGCTGTTCGGTATGGCGCGTTATGTCGACTTCTCAGGTCCAAGTCTGCCGTTTCTCCGCTGATTGACCTTACATGCTGATGTTTCCGCTGACACCTGTTCCTGTGGGATGCCTTAGCTCGCCGCCTTTTAACATTTTCCAGCCTTCTATCAATCACTCGTGGCTTGCTTCTCTCTGGGTTGCTAGGAGTCTAGTTTCCGCGGGACAACATACTTTAGTTTCGCGATTGACGAACAGTTGGGTCAGTTCCGCCAACTTTGGCATTAGACTGTCACAGTGGCGATAGACGAAACGAAGCTTTCCGTCTTCATAGTGTTCCACGCATTCTGCTATGTCTGGGCTTGACATTTATTGTTTCCACCGTATTCATCGCCTCTTCCCCTCACCCCGAAACCCTCGGCAATCATTTCGTACTCTCAGCGTATCTTACCCGAACTGCCATCGGTGACAGCTGCATCGCAGGCTGCGTGATAAAGGCAGCAGTTATAAGGCCTGCAGTTAAAGCGGTTGCTTTTCATTTCGGGGCGAATTGTAGTTGTGAATTGGTTTCCATTCCACGTCCCCTGAGAGATCTATGTTGCGCTTGGCCTACCAACCGGTATCCGAGCAACGGGCGACTCCGCTCCAAGCGACCATCAGCGTTATTATAAACAATACCGGTGTGGTGGTTTTGCTGCTTTGACGAAATGCGGACGTCAGCGTGGCTGTCTGAGGGTGTCTGAAAACTATTCTTGGCATAAAGGCCCCCGAGGCAGGCATTGATTATTCATCTGCAGTCGCCTTCGTTTTATTGATCCTTTCGCCGTTAAACAAAAATCGATGAACAATTGACCCCCCTAAGTCAGCCCTAGTCACCCTGCTGTCTCGACAGTCCAGGGGAAGATAAAGAAATTAAATGCTGACGCCTCCCGGACCTTTTCTGCCCACTCTCCACCGCATTGGTTTCCTCTAGATTTGACAACTTTCGTGTTTTATTCATTTCATCATAGGGTCATCTGAAACTGAGCGATTTCGGTCTCTGTACCGGTCTCAAGAAAGCCCACCGAACAGAATTTTACAAGGATCTTTCACAAGCCCTCCCTAGTGATTTCGGTAAGCCCTCCCCTGCCTCCTGCTGCGCGATTTCCACGAAAATTGGCTACTAAGACGTCATGACTCGCAACGCCAGTGACATAACCGACTCGCTGAGGTTGAGTCCATAGACCTCTTGTTGTCTGGATTAACTTTGGTCTAGCGGCCAATATCCTTGCTCCGTTTGATCGACTAGTGGCACTGTGGACGCCACCTGTAAACAATATTCCCAAGAATCTTCACGGCAACACCCATCCGGCCGGGTTATCTTCTAGCAAGAGATAGTCGCGCGGATGTGAATCGTTTTTTTTTAAATGGAGAAGCATTACCTCTTGCCATGGTGCCTGTCTGCCCCTGTGGTTGGTAGTAGTCACCCCCCCGGGTGATATTAATAATTAAAATAACTTTATTTATGTCCCCGAGCTTCTGTTTCACCTGTGTTGTTGCGACTTAACATGGCGACAGTCGGAGAATCACCGAATAGCGACATGCAGCCGTTCTTGTGGGAATGAAACGGTACAGCCTTGGCCCAAAATTATCCACATTAAGGGGGGGGGGTCACCTAATACACGAAAGCGAGAACGAAAAAACATAAAATGGCGATGGACGATTGCGTCATACAGATAGACGATGTGAAAATTATCTTATTTTTAAAAGCTCTCGGCGGGCCGAAGAGGTTGACTTCCTTGCTCTAACGCGCTCACGATGGTGAGATAAATTATTTTGAACCATATTGGCCAATTAACCATACCAAATTTTAATAGCAATCGTCACAGTTGGGATAAGATGCTGGGGCATTAGGTATTGAAATCTAATCTGGCTTAGCCGGGAATTCAAACTCTCGCTGAGTAGATCCCGACGGACCTGGTGGATCAGACCCCCCCCCCAACACAACAACCGAATTCGCATGGCCGACGTGCGTCTGTCCGACACTTAGACGTGCTCAGAGCGATTGCCAGTTACGAGCCTTGCGTTAGTGGGCCCTCCGAAAACTATAAGTCTATAAGGTGTTGCGTTTGCAACCGGGACAGGAGACAATCAACGCGTTGGTTACATGGGGGTCGATATCGCTGTCCAAAGAACACCTCTATACTGCACCCCCATTACTTTCCGATTTCCCCTTGGATGCACACCAGGAAGATTGCTTGTTTATGAATCCGTTTTCGATGCGACATTAAATTTGTGTCTTTCTTATCGCATGGCAACTTTGTGAAGATGCTGTCGTAGGTTTGTTGGCACGCATTCCGACCGTAGCTAACGAAATTTCAAGTAATTCCCTTTCTTTTAGCCTACAGTCCACATGAATCCCGTGGGCGAGCTGAAAGTTGGAAGAAGAATCGGCGACATTTGGTGAGTTTCAAATGAGGTGGAGTGGTGAGTAGAGAACGACAACTAACCCTAAGGGCCGGTCGTGCAGTTTAATGATCGGAAAGCCCTTAGAAGTTTTGGATTTATCACGACCCGCCACCCCCGTTTTCGTGTTATTGAACAAGGATGACCTTGCACATACACGTGCGCGCGATAATCGTACGATGTGTCTAACCAATCACAACGTGGCAATCCTCAGTACATGGTTTGGTTGCCGTGTCATCCTGCCTACCGGTTAACTATTAGGCATCCTCCCCCCCATTCCTCATTCTCTCGTCCTAATTGGCTCGTTGTCAATATTTAGTCAATGTTGGTGTTTTCGAGTTAGGTCTATAGTCTGTTATACCTGGAAAATCGCTTGCAGATTATTACGAATTCTCACAACAGTGTGATTTTAGAAACCAGTAGTTTTCTAGCGCCTATTAGCCTCATCGTCTTGATTGGGCAATGCAGTTTTCTGTGTTCAAAGAGCGTCATTTCCAAGCTGTCGACTATTGTTGCCGCCAAATGTCAATTCGCGGTTTCACAAATCATGTGACCTCGTGTGGGCGGGTGTCTTCATTCACCACAATTCAAATGCCACTTTTAATTGGCAAATTGCCTCTTCACATATCTCAATAATGGCAGCCAGGGATTTCAGCTCAAGGCAAGGCTCTGAACAACAACAGCTCCTAATGATTATTTCATCGAGGTCGTGATGTCCAAAACCCTCAGAACAGATCAACTCCACACAACGGGAGCAAAGAGTAGCACGCGTAAAGCAAAGTTGGTCTCCAGAAATAGGTGGAGGGGGTGGGTGGGTATTTCTTTGTGATCTTGAATTCATTAATTATCTACGCCTGTATGCCCAGTACTGTGGCGAAAGTTGTTTGTGACTGCTTTCATCCGACATAGTCACACCAAAGCGCCGCAATTTGTCAGTTTTTTAATTCATTTCCGGAGCCAATCAAACGAGTGTCAACACACAGAGGATATCATGCGGAATAAACAGACGAATGTGTATGCCTTTGTTGTACAATTAGGATGCAGAACCCTTAATCCCCCCTCTCACTCTTTCCGTTTCCTCTGCGCCAATCAGGCCTACTCGACGGTGGGCACGCCCGACTACATTGCACCGGAGGTCTTTCATCACCAAAAGGGCTACGAGTACTCGTGTGACTGGTGGTCCCTCGGTGTCATTATGTACGAGATGCTCATGGGTAGGTTCACAGTCTCCTCGCTCTTTGTCTCTGTCTTTATCTACCGACAGCAATGTTCAGCATGTTTATTGTACCCCCGTTATGGCGTATTGGATACGGCCGGACTGCACGGCCTGTTCGAAGAGGCATTGCTCTTGTAGTTAAGTGGTGATAGGTGGCATTTATCTTCGGGGAGTATTTGACGGCCCTTCCATTATCCATGCCATTATCCTCGAGCCAATGGTGACACGACGGCGGGGAGTCCAGCGATCGCGCATGTAGTTGCACGCCGCCCTTTTAGGTTTCCCGCCGTTTTGTGCACCTACGCCGCACGAGACCTACCAGAATGTGATGCAGTGGCGTGAGACCCTCACCTTCCCACCGGAGACGCCCATCTCGAAGGAGGCGCGCCACCTCATCACGTCGTTGTGCACCGACGCCGAATCGCGAATTGGCGGAGGCGCCGCTGCTTTCGCCAGCGCAACTTGGTCGTCCTCGTCGTCTACACCGAGCAACGCGCTGTCGCCGGGCGCGCTGGAGCAGTTTCGGGCGCATCCCTTCTTTGCCAACGTCGACTGGGAGAACATCCGCGAGCGACCTGCCGCCATTCCCGTCCAGATCCAATCAATCGACGATACTCGCAACTTTGACCAATTTCCCGACGAGGACTTGAGTTGGCGTGAGTATACTACTACTACTTCTACTACTACTACTACTACTACTACTACTACTACTACTACTACTACCATAACCCTACTACCCTAACATCGCTTTGCTCGGTTCCAAGAGACGTTAACGTTGGCCTCATATTTTCTCTCTCTCCAGCCAACGTGACGGACCCCAAAATGTCCTACAAAAAGGACCTCGCCTTCATCAACTACACCTACAAGGCTTTCGACGGGAGTTCGAGTTGTGGCCGCCGCCTGGTTGCACATCAGCCGCACAACACCCACCCGAACCACCAACAGCCGCAGCGACACTCCCGACCCTGCACCGCATCCGGCACGGGATCCTCGGATGGTTGAACCCCGCCACTTCCACCGCGTCCACCCTCTTCAGACATTCCAGATTCCGCCCGCAACCCGCTCTGTGTACAAAGAAGACTATGCTATCTTTCCTTTGGATCTCTGTTATAACCTAGAATTGCTCAACTGCACCTTCGGGTCTCATTATACCTCCCCAACTGTGTTGGCTGTGTTCACAAATTTATCCCCTCCTTCTCCTGACACCACTTTGCGTCACTTACCAACCGCTTCTGCTGCTGCTGCTGCTGCTCCTCCTCCTCCTCCTCCTCCTCCTCCTCCTCCTCCTCCTCCTCCTCCTCCTCCATAAGCTGCTCGCCCCGGCTCCTCTGTGGGCCATCGATCAGTCGAACCCCCTGGAGGGGTCTGGGGGCCTCCAAACTCAGCATCCGTCGCGCTGTACACCACCACCGCCACTACAGTGCTCTCTGTTGAATTATTTTTGCTATCTTATACAAAATAAACACTAATAGACAAATTCAAAAAAATGTTTCCATCAGTTGGTCGAGGAAAGTCGTTTTTATCGAGAGGTTCTGTTTTCTGATAACGTCTTTCGTTTTGTTCATGAAGTTATAACATTTGATAAAGACGAGTTTATAAAGAGCAGTACTTGAAATCGCAACTGTTGAGAGTGCTGTGGGTATTTTTCAGCGAAGGCTACCCCCGGTGTCAAGTAGAGGCGGTTCGGAGTGGTTGTGCGTAATTCGTGAATAGGGTTAATTAGTCTGATGCACGGATGACCTTGGGGGCGTTTGTTCCAACTAGCCGCGTGGAAGAGGGGCTTCCGGTTACGCTAGCATGCCGATCACGGGTATGGTGATTGCACTTGATCACAGCACAACTCACATGTGTGTGTGGAGAGAGGATTGACCGCCACTACAAAATGGGGGTTTGCCATGAAGATTCTCGGGAATATGTTTACAAATGACGGCGTCCCCAGTGCCACCCGTGGTGGCCTGACAAACTGGGAGTCGAAGCTTAAGTTACAAAGATTATTCATACAATTAGAATGCATGCCGTAATCTTTGTTTTTCCGGGAGCGTATTTCCTTGGAAATCGCCCTGTCCTATATTCACCATAACTCTAAATTAAGAGTTTTTGTATAGTCCATCGATCGAGTAGTCTTGACAACCCGACCTCTTCCTATCAGACACACCTCACAAGTAGGCGTGTCTAATGGTAAAATGCCTCAAGTAAAATTTATCAATCGGTGGTGTCACCAAGGCGTATAGAATTCAGCCGAATTCACCCGAATGATAATAAGAACTAATTTCATATCTAGTACTTTGTAAACTGTCTTGTTTTATGCTGAAAGTTTTGGTCCTCGTGACCTCAATAAAGCCGCTACAATTATTATTATTATTATGTCTCGAATTCGGTTTTACTAGTGAATGTGCTCGATAGCGGTCCATCATCTATGGGGAATAAAGAAATAAAATTATTTGTGACCGCTTCTCATCCCACTGGGTTCATACAAAAGTTCGAAGAATTCTTGCCACTTTTATATTTGATCTTTTTTCATAGGTGTAGCAACAAAATCACAGTTTTCGCCGTAGCATTTCATCTGAAAGCTTTTTCGTTGCTGACCTTGATGAGAACCGGCCTGAGTACGCCGCTGGACGTTTCTACATGCGTGCCCCAAT
The DNA here is from genome assembly GCA_028672205.1 of Proteocephalus fallax. NCBI lineage: Eukaryota > Metazoa > Platyhelminthes > Cestoda > Proteocephalidea > Proteocephalidae > Proteocephalus > Proteocephalus fallax. The sequence continues at coordinate 12,080 of JAPUBX010000612.1, forward strand.
GGCAGTCACCGCACAATATGCGATCGGCCAAAATTATTCATCGCTCTCAGGGCACCAAGATCAACGTAGGTAATCACTGCGCCAAACACGCCAACAGACTAGCAGAGTTTCCGAGCGTTTCGGGGTTTTGTCCAACGGTGCACTGGCCATAGAATATTTTACCAAACAAACACCTCGTCTGGTTTTAAGAGGACAAGTCTCGAGGATCACTACGATATATATATGCTCAGTTTGATTGTTGTGGAGATCTTAAAAAAAGGTGGATTCCGCAATCTTGAATTACCCTGCAATAAATCTAGTTTTTATCCTATGACTAACCCATTAACTAATTCATGCAATTTCAGGCAGGGGGGGCCCTCAACAACCACAATTAATTATCCACCCTACATTCGAAATGTTTATATTTGTTTGTATTTGAGTTGCCGATTGCACACCCAAAGGTTAAAACGTCGATGGAAAATACACATCTGCAATCAACGTCATTCAATCATACAAATTATAAATAATTTTAGGCACGATTGCCTGTTTGATTACCGTTCCTAGAAGAGCCACATTTCAGTCAATTGTTGTAACGATGACTGCAATTGTTAACCTCTGGCACGATGAACAGGCTGGTTGTTGTTGTTGTTGTTGTTGTTGTTGTTGTTGTTGTTGTTGTCGTCGTCTCAAGGATGGGCGTGGCTGCCGTTTAAGTTTATCGAAGGAAATGCAGAGCACGGCCGATATAAATTTTGGCGGTTTATGAGAGGAAACGGTAGTGACAAGAATGCTCCAATTAGATCAATGCATAATGGATGTCCTCAGAAGCACGGAACCGATTGTCTCCAATCTAGAAAATCAAAAAAAAAAAATTTTTCCAAAGCTTTCGATCTGAAATTCAATGAATTGTAAATTTTAATTCAGGAGAGATCTGTTTAATATTGCGATTGAAATACGCCAGTCCCTAATTAAACAGTGCGTTCGTGACGCAGTTTCACATATCTTGTTGCTCTTGTGTGAATAATAATGCACCTTCCTCCTTCAACAGCAATCAGCACTTCAGATTTGTAAGTTATAGTAATACAACACGCATACAAAAGTCGGAAACACAGAAGTACAAACGTAGTCTCCATAGATCGGCAGTTAAGAAGCGGCAGTTGAAATGGCTCCTTCAATGGACTTGTCCTTCGTAGGTTCAAGCCAGGATACCAGGAGGTCCTTTTTGAGTCCTCCACTAAGTCAGTTAATGTTTCTCAGTGAGCACACACGTTGGGGTCTAGGGCTACAATGGAACAACCAGGTATTTATTCAGCCACCAGTTGTGTAAGTTCTTCCACTGGGCATCTCAGATTTGCAAATCCCTCAGAAGAGTTTCTATTGAATGCGGGTCTGGTTACTTACTGGGCCAGTCCAGTATCTTGAAATGCTTCTTACGAAGTCATTCCATTGGTTTCCGGGTGGTGTGCTTCGGATCACGGTCGTTCTGAAAGACCCAGCCACGTTTAATCTCCGATGCCCTTGTTGATGGAAGGAGGTTCTTACTTAAATTCACACAAAGCATGACCACATCCATGTTTTCATTTACACGATCGGTAAACCTGATCCCTCCATGATGTCCCACCCCATGGTTCACAGCAGGCATTGTGCTACTTGGGTGGAGCTCGGAATTCTCTCTTACCCAAAAACGACTTGTTGGGGCTGTATCAAAAGGTTATGCTTTTGTTTCATCTAACCCTATGAAATTCCCACAATCCTCAATCATCCAAATGTTCTCTAGCAAATCTCAGACGGGCCTGCAAGTGGACTATCTTAAGCAGGGGACACGTCCGTCGCTGCAGGATGAGCCCCGAGAGACGAAGACTGTTACTGATAGCAGTCTTTACTACTTTGGCCCAAGCTCTCTACTGGTAATTCAATAGGTCCTCACATGCGGTTCTCAGATTTTAGCTCACTGCTCTTGTGATCATTTTGGCCTAGGTCTTGAGTGGAGCTCTGGATTGCGAGAGATTTTCAGTGATCTTGTATCGCTGTCCATTTTCTTAAAATTGTTTCCACAGTTGATTTCTTCAGACCAGTTGATTACCCACTACAGATCAAGTCTTGCCAGCCTGCTGCAGCTCGTTGGTCTTGGACATAGTGAGGTCGTAGACATGCGTCTTTTTTGCCGATAAAAGGTTGGCTATTAATGCAGGTAACGAATGGAGAACAAAGGATACTCTTAAAGAAGAAGTTGCCAGTCTATGTGAGCCAGAAATCTTGCTGGTGTGTGGGTGACCAAATACTCATATTCAAGCTTAATTTACCGGTATATTAAACATTTAGTCTGAAATGGAGTCTTCTAGATTTGGTTTCCTAGTCATTAAAGGGTACCTTTGATGAAGATTACAGGCCTCTCGCATCTTTTAAGTGGGACAATTTGTGGCTGTCTAAATAGTTTTATTGTCCCACTGTATCTAAATGTTGGAAAATGTAAATTATGTAGGATTTTGTCTGCTAATTAAATCAGAGAAAGTATCTCACGTGGTCATTTTACGAAGCTGCATCATTTTCGAAAATTATGAAACGAAAATGAGCAATTTAAAAAATCAAATCCATAGTTAAAAATCCTTAAATATACAATTTTGGTTGTTTTAAATTTGGTTGAAGCGTAAAAATAGTTAATAATGGCAGAATTGTGTTAATCAGTCAATTAAGTGGCGGATGAATACAGATGATATTCATTTTGAACGGAATCGCGCATGATGTTGACACAATAATGAGGATTTCTTGATTTTACAGTGTATAATTCGACGGCAGGACAAGTGCGTCTATTTTTCGCATTATATTTGACAACAGAAGCGGTGAAACAGTCATATGACAGCTAATTCACACCAGGTCTGCGAGGATTCGTTTCCAAGGTCAATCGTGATTACTCTGACATACGACTACAGTTTAGGAAGCATAATCTATCAATATGTAAAATTGTGTAGTGACAGTAGATGATGTGAAACAGTCACATGACTCCCACTTAACACCCAAGTCTGCGAGGATTGGTTTCCAAGGTCATCGGTAATTTATTATTATTATTATCGGTCGATACGAAAATCAACGAAACAAAATACAGCCATTGAAAACATTATGCCGTGAAGTAGCCATAATTAACATCTAACTCTTCGAATATTCGTACCTAGATGGGATCCCGTGGTTGTTAGGAAATCGTTGTTATCAACCACTTAGTGCACGAACTTCCTCGAGGCCAGTAGGAAGTGTTCTAAACACCAGGACCAAACGTTTTTTCTCTCATATGCCGATGATCCTCGCCAGCATTCCTGAGTAATGTTTCGTTTAGCGAAATTGCTCAATATATATAGAAAATAGAACGCGCTAATCCCATTCGGTATATGAGAAAAAGGCCAAAATAACACTGTTTAAAAATCTGAAAATAAAGCTAGCCTTTGATATTTAGTTAAGGCGCTGAAATGAATCAATTATTGGGGTATTCGAACTCTGGAAACGACACACCGGGACACATTTCTTATTGTTATCTGTTTCAATATGAATTCACTCGGCCTGAGTGAAAGCAGTGGCGTTTAATTCCCAATATAGAGTTGAAAATCGCAGTCCGTTCCTATTTTTAGCTACAACGCACCATAAGAAACAGAAACTCGGGTTATTATTTCAGAAGGACATCTGTAGAACCAGGACGAGAAGTAGTCAACAAAAAACACAAGTCAATTACCCAACCGAGCTCACGACTCGGGGGTTCATGGAATAGCTGGGTCAGTGGCGCCACAGGCAGCCTCCCGAACCTGTCAGTCTCCGCCCGACTCTCAGCGGTGGCTCCAAGTATCTGCTGCGTCAGGCGTAAGCGTCCCAGTAAGCGGTTTGACAGGTGCGGGCAGCCCGGACATCAGGCGAAGCAGACCCCGGTAGACTGGGTGAACGAGATCTATTCCCGAACCCAACTGCCAGCAAGGGGGTGTACACCTACTCTTCTTCGATTGGGCAAAGAATAGCTATCAAAGCCGGTGCAAGGCCACACCAACTGTAAAAATTACCCAAGAAATTTCAGGAATTTGTTTACATTGCCTCTGAAGACTCAATGGACCGAAATGGCATATAGATTCCTGTTTTGGTGCAGTCAACGCCAATGCGAGTAAATTGCGACTGCCGTGTCTTCAAGGCGTTGCTTGTTAATCTCCTGTGGCAACATTTCGAGCTAGGAGGAACTCGATGCCCGAGTAGAACTGGTCTCTTCATGGGGACTGAGAAAATGGTTTGTCCACCCAAAAAACGAACCGAAGGCCGGTTTTTGGCCACTCCAATTGAAAGCACAACTACCACAGGCATACAAGTTGTATACAAAATAAAAGAATTTCCATTTGAAATATCATAAATGAAAACAACAAAGAAAGCTATATCCCACGCAGGGTAGTGTGTGTGTGTGGGGGGGGGGTTAAGAAGCATTTGGCGTCTCAGTTCCGTTCGTAATTTACAAAGACTGAACAGCGATCACAAAATGTGTGTTTCAGTGCCTCCTTAGCTCGCCGGAACCCTTCTCAAGATCCATGATTAAGGCGCGCAGTTTTTCGCCTAAGGAGGGAGAGAAGAGAAATGACCCCTCGTCGACTTGATGTCGCACAGCAATGACCAAACACTATTTGTGACGCAGCGACAATCCGTGAAACATTATGCCTTTGCTCTGTACACTTTGCGGAGCATTTCAAAATATGGAATTGTTTTTTTCACGAGAAACGTGTACTCCTGTCCGGAAAACAGGTGAATAAATGCTTAATATATGGCTCCAAGCCCCTTCGAATCAACTTTGCCGGGCCAACTCCACGAAATGTGTCGAGCTGAGAGCGTCAGTTGGATTCCGCGTCCTTTGAATTAATCAGTAACACAATAGACGCAAGGTCCAACAACGAGCCCTAGAACACACTCGAAAAGCGTGGCGCATTCTTTTACAACAGTCTCTGCTTTCCGTCCGTTAGAACATCTTCCAGAAAAGGCGGCACACCCTCCTTTCGGCGTATCCGGAATCCAGAAACCAGCCTACAAGGATCAACTCCTAAAAAGAAGCAATTTATCAACACACAGTATGAAACAACATCAACATCATCGGGCGTCCAGGTAATCTCTAGCGGACAACACTCACTTGCCGCCGCACCCGATGAAGTCAGGATCACCCGATGACCACCACCCCCACCACCCAAGGATCCAGCGCTCTCCGCCCGATAGAGACTCGTCGCCGCATTGGCTGGCGTGGTTGCGGTCCCATCCCCGCCCGAGGTCCTCCTCACCGGAATCCGGCTGCCCGGGGAGGTTCCGAGGCTGCCGCTGCTCTGGGCCCGGTGGAAGCCGTAGGGGATGGAAGCGGTGGTATTGGTGGGAGCAGCGGGTGGGGGTGCTGGGTGTTTGGCGGCAGCTGCGACGGTGTGCGGTCTGGGGGGAGTGCCGCGAGGATTCTGGGGCGGGGCGGGCGCCATCGTGGTGGCCGTGGTGAAGCGCAGAGCGGAAAAATCGCCGTCTTGTCGAGCAGCACGCTTCTCGGCATCGGAGGCACGGGTCTCCAGTTGGGCCCTGTTGGCCTCGAGGGAGCCGATTCGATTGGCCGCGGCGTGCAGGCGATGCTGCAACTGACCCATCTCGTGTTTGGTAGCCAACAGCTTCGACTCAACGTGCCGCAGGTGCTTTAGTTGAAATAAATAATAAGATCTCAACACTTCGAGTGATTACAAGAGAAATCAACGGTTTGAAGACCTCAAGTAATTTGTCTGCCTTCATGGCTATACTACCACCCTCCACAATCAACCAATAGCGGACTTAATAAAATTGTTTAAAAGCGATTACGTCGTGCCGATATGTATTTTCACCGAAAATTAACTCGCTTGTGGTGTCCGCACATTCAGAATCAGTCTTGGGGAAAAATTACAAAATGGCATGTTGTCGATTAACTACAAAAATAGACACATCGATTATTATTATTATTATCGGCTGCAATGGAGCCAATTGGGAAACCAGAAAAGAAGGAAGGATGGCGATTTTAAATCAAGCAGTCTGAATGATTTTCACGCACGCCGGCTACATGAAATGATCGCTGAGGCGAAAAGATGCGTCAGATGCGTCGTGCTCGTTTCCATCCCCTAATGAGTTGCTCGGACAAGCAAGATCTTCTTTACAAATTCGAGAGAAACAACTTGAGAGACTGGGCTTGAGGCTGTCAACTCAACGATAGTGGAAGCCAATGTGCTACGAATAACCGTCTGTTACAAGACACTGGTTCAGCAACACGTTTGGGGAAGTCGGGACGGCGAATTGCGCTAATTCGCATAGCATTGCGAGATGCACAACTGGGATGTATGAACTAGCATGACACAAAATTCACTAAAAATATTAATTTGGGTGGTCTCAGAAGCGAATTATTTTTTTACGTGACCTTGACCTATACGAAACAGCCGCGCATCTTCGCGCAAAACGCGATACGGAGTGTGGGAAAAATGCGCAATTTTGCAGATGAGAGTTGAAAAAAGACATTAAAACCGCAAAACAGTCACCATGTAGTTACAAAATGTCACGCCTATCGTGTTGCGTACGCTTGTGAGCGTTTGGTGGCCACTGGCGTTGACTGATGCGTTGAATTTTTAAAACCAAGTGCAAGTCACTCACAATTCCACGGTCTTCTGAGGACAACAAATAATCTTCCAAAACACATGCATGTAGAGTACTTGAACAAAAACGTGCATCACAAGCTCAGCAACTTGTTGACACGAGGGTAAACGTGTTACAGTTGCAAATGGAAGTTATTTTGGGTGGCTAAACTTGAAAGAGCTCGTGGTCATGGTGTCTAGATCAGAGACTGGAGAATCGACTGGAGACTGCAACGCTTCTAACCGAGACTCTCGTAGATTTATCCAAACTTCAACCCTTCGTGAATATGGCCTCCCTCTCAATAGCCACCTTTACGTTTTCACCAAATATTTTATACTTCATTGTAAATTTACCTCGTTGTTATTGCGTTTATTCGTGTATAATCGCCACATCCTGGATGATTTTTTTCTTTGAAATTTTAATGCTGAATTGTTTGATCCTCGTGACCGTAATAAAGCGATTTCGTAGTTATTTTTATCCCCATCGCAGGACAAATACCACCCTCGGCACAGATAGGGGTGATACACCTGGAGACCTGTCGGACAGTAATTTCGAATTCTTAGATGCGTAATGAGAGAGTGAAAAAAATAAGAATACTTTATGTTGTGAAATCAATCGCATCAAGTAGTCAGTGAAAGCAGTGCAATCAACGACTAGGGCACCGCGTGGCGCCAGCAAAATAGGGAGAAATCGTTTTCCAGGCTCCTGTCAGGCTCCTCCTAGCGTTCAGCGTCATCGCCATGGTCGCGAGGGGTTGGGTTTACAGCAGCGCAAACGGGTAACTGATTTAATGCCCTGATGACCTGACCCCATGCGACGCCTGCAATACCCGCCGGAACGCCAAACAACTTGGCCGGCAATCACAGATATGGTTGTGTGACAATCACAAAATTCGCAATCACCAATAAATGTGATTGACTGTTAAGCAACCATATTTAACCAAAAATCGTCACTTAATAATTGGTTTAGTGGGGAAGGCTTAACGAATCCTACAATCCCCTTCACTTCGAATCGCGTGGACTTGTGCGAAGGATGCCCTTAATTATTAATAAGCAAAAACAACGTCAAATCCAGATTCATCATGTAAACGCTTCTCAATCTGACAATTTGGAACCCTGTGAAAGCCCTCTGCATCTCCCCCGTCTGTCTGTCTGTCTGTGCAAATATCTTGGAGGTTTTCTAAGCCCTCTGGGTTAGTTAAACGCGCGAAAAGTCCATGTTCTTATGCCAGAGCTAAGAATGCCTTGAGGAAGCTAACAATCAACCCAACGTGTGTTTAGTAATGAGACTCGACGATGTGGCGTATCGGGAAACCGCTTATTCCGCAAGAAAAACCCCCCGCCATGGCGGTTGCATTAATTCACCCAATTTTCAAACACTTACGCTAAAAGGACATTGCCTGCAAGTCCCAATCATGTCTGATCAAGGTCATGTCGGGGTCATTCACGTCTGACCCCAACCATTTGGCGACATTATAGCACTTACGCATTCCTCCATTGACCGACTGCACGGCTGGTCCTACCCAGACAAGGTGATTACTTGACTACACCCGCCCTCTCACTGTCTTCCGGTTGGTCGTCGGGCTGTTCTGTCGAAGTACTACGGGTGGGACACAAATAACGGGTCACGACAAGCGGCCAGTATCTTCGTTCTGCTGACGAGGAACCTGGGTTCGACACCCAGGCCATTACGGGCGGCACTGGGCGCCGCCTGTAAACATTTCCCCCAGAATCTTCATGGCTAAAGCCGGTGAAAGCAGTTTATCCTCATGTAGGAGATTTTTTTTTGAGTCATGAAAGTGCAACTCACATGATGGATATCAATCACACTCACGCAAATCTCGAAATGCCAGGGTGGAAGTATTGACTCACCAAAACAGTCTGGTTGTGTGCAGAACTACTTTTACGACAGCACACACAACGGACGGCTTATCCGAATGACTCAGGCTATACTCGGAAAACGATCATTTTGGAGCTTCACGATTCGGAGAAAATTGTTTCATATTTTATATCGCTCTCTCGTTCAAATTTGCTAAATTCGGACGTATTTCTTAGTGATGCTTCTCCATTGTGTATAGTACTGCCTTTCAATGGTCGCCATTTCGCCAAACTTTATATACCCCGAGGGTTTAAATTGTCTGGCTTGTTAATTTACATCGATATTTAGCTTTGCCGATTGGAAATTGTAATGATGAAAATGTTGATCTTCGTGACGTCAATGAAGCGAATCTCGTTATTTTTAAATCATGTTTGATCCGCGAACGCAACTCTACTACACATTTGCCCAGTGTGGTTGTTTAATGACTTTGTGAATTCATCGAATTAGAATAATCGTATTGGGATTACTATTGAGTGCCTCCATGTAAACATGGCGCTTTCTCGGTCGACAGAAAGCCTCTGGTGACTTTCGTTTGCACCATTATAGCTTTTAATTTCTGTCATAGGATTAGGAGTGTAATCAAAATGCGTCTCGTAGAAACTATGTGAATGAATCTAGGCTTAATTAGTAACCTTTTCAAAAACCCAAATTACGATCTGTTTTGTCAAGAAAACATAAACTTAAAACTACTCGCCCGTGCCGTTTTAGCAAAATAGTAACCACCCATCACATCGGCCGCACAAGACGCTGGTAACAGTCGACGCTTGACAAACGACCATTGGTTGGCCGAAGCGAAAACAAAATTGGAGTCAGTAGGAAAAGGGGGGCTCCGACAGAGAAAGAGAGACACGCCTCGGAAGTGATTTTTCTTCTCTTCTAGATGCTATCCGAAATTGCAGATTTTGTCGTGGTATATTTAGTGAAACCTTTATCCCTGGTGGGATTTGGCCACTGGTTAAACAGAAGGTCCGGGCTAGGTACACTGATTCCCACACACCTCCTGGACACCGCGTAATTACCGTTCGGTCCCTTTCATCTGTTGTTTACTTCATTAATCTAGTCCGTCGAGATAAATTGCGTTGTGCGGCGTGGATATATTGCATATCTGGTGTTTGTTGAAAACAAACTCTGTGGTGATAGCAAACACCACGGAACAACCACGTTAATGATTAAATGATCCGCGGGTTTTCGGTTACGTTTTACAAACGAACTCCTTGTACCATCGAACGGTGTGCAGTGATCGGTCACACGACCGTTTTATTGGCTGTTGTTCGACCCACCCGAGGTCGCGAATCGGGAAAAAAATGCACGACAAACGAATTCAATTTGACGTGACCCGAAAAACCCATACAACACGCGGGGCTTGTGACACCCACGTAAACGAAACAAAAACGCACACAAACAACGATAAAGAGGAACATGTGTGCCTTTTTGTGAAAACACCAGCGTGAATTCTGTCACACGGCTAGGATTTTGTTTGTTTTCACGCGGAATCGTCACGTGGAAGAACGGCCACGCATATCGCAATTTGTCCAGATCTTGAGTTTCACAAGAAAAAGCGAAGCAGCAACTCTCAAAGACGCGTATTGCAAATTTCGAATGCTGAAGTTGTTGGTACTCGTGAACTTAAGAACGCGACCCCCCCCACATATTGGAATGTGAACGAATGCAAACAGCAGAGCGTAAATACCTTGTCCTTTTTGAGGATCTTTGACTCGAAATCGCCCATGGATGCCTTGAGAGAGCTCTCGAACTGGAGCAAGGTTCGCTCGGCTTCGAGGCGCGAGTTCGACTCCCGCTCGTGGGCACGTTGGGCTGTCTTGCAGGCCGCGTTCGCCTCCGCCAACTGGGCCGCGTGTATCGCCTGCCGCTCACTTAGCTGATCCCGCAGGGTCTGGTTCTGAAAAAAGGAAAGGCGCCTTGCTGCTGGAGAGCCATTTATCATCACAGTGGTTTGGGGGGATTCCGTACAGGTGGCGACCTCAGCACCGCACGGCTTTGTTCGAGGGCAATTTCTAGCCTTTGCACAATCCTGGGTGGTGGAACGCTGTAGCCTTCCTGGCCGTTGCATCCTGGATGGAATGTTCTCCGCCTAGTCCGTCAAGCATTTATCACGCGGATTCCCTAGGAAATAGGTGTCGTATACAGGCACGCGGATCACCAGGTCTACCGGTGTGTGGCCAATAACGCAAACAGCGACGTGTTGGAGATCAAAGGTGCTACCCTCCCCACACCCGACACCCAGACACCCTAAAACCATCAGCGAAACTAACAGTGGGCAATATCACTGAGGGTTATTTTGCGCTGCCTTCACAAAAGGCGTCGGAAACCTATTTCAGGAGATCCATTTGACGAAAGGATTTCGGAGCGAGGTTATCATGTCTTCTTGCGGTTGCTGCCATTATGGATTTACAAAATTGTTCACCTTGTTTATCCATATTTATATAGAAGATTAAGATTGAACATGTAAGACAATGCTATCGTCCCACATTTCCCCTGGTGGTTGAATTATTATTTTCTAAAAAAAGTGTAAAACCCTCTTGGCAAAATGGAAGAAACCAATGAAGCGATGCTTTACGTATAGATGTTTGTTGCAAATTGTATATTTATAGTCACCAACTATCGCATTGGTTCACATTTTCATGTTGTCAAATGCGTTTCTCATGAACACAGTAAATTAATTACAGTGCAATGGCTAAATCCAATGGTCGCAATGTAATGGTTGGTATCCAGATGTGCTGATTCAAACGGGCAATGCTACTAAAGATTCCAATCCTGGAATTTTATTTTAAGGTAGTCCTAATAAATCTTCCATTAAAGTTGAAATGTCAACACCAATGGAAATAGCTTTATTAAGGTCACGAGGATCAATAGTTCAGCAGTATAACGTTACAATACTACTTATTAAAACCGTCCCTGATTTTGTGCTTCACCTCCTCTGGTGACAATATAAATAGAGGTAAACAGGGAACGGTTGAGGAGATTTATACTGAAGCAGACTGGAATAGCGGTGGTGGAGGGGGTCGCCTGATTTGGGAGGAGGTAACAACCAATGAAATGACGGCGAATAAGAGTTTTCCTCGGAAGCCTGCGGGTGGTCAAATCGGGAGTGTAAAATTAGTGATCTGAAACGGCTAAATGAGTGTCAACACTTTTCTGTATGAAAGGTGTTTGTTTGCGTTTGGTGATAACGCATGGGATTTACTTCCTCAACGGACTGCGCGTTGGATTGTGTTAGATTCTGAAGACCGAGCCTCTCTGTGAAAAATCAAGTGGAGAAAACATCCGAATTTGAACTACGAATAGACCACATATTACCATGAGGGAGAACATGTAAAAGGTTCGATTCACGGCTGGGAGGAATGGTACATCCATCTTAACCCCACCAACACGAAGGCCCGAGAAAGGCAAGGGAAAAGAGTTGATTATGAGATGAATAATACAGGTATCCATGAAGGCCTTTAAACAGGGTCTTCCAAGTTTGAGCTTATGTTTCCAATTCAAATTAAAAACCCATTTTAAATAAAAATATCATCATCTGTTTATCTTTATGCACACAGTAGGGGTCACCATCAGACCCAAATGCGCACAAAAGAGAAATACGATAGGAATGCAAAGGCAAATTGCCGTGGAGTTTTCCACATTCCCAAATACGGCAACGTTGTTTGTTTACGTGCCGAATCAAATTTGAATGAGCTTCGCCGGAGAAGATGAATTTTTCAGCAAAACGATCAGGTTTTTCTCTCCTGGAGAATCGAAATCTGCAAGCATACCTTTTCGGCTCGAACATAGTGTTGGCGGCGAGATACGTACCTTTGAAGTCGTACCTACCGAGAAGGACCGGGAGCACGAATTTCATGCATTAAATTCGGAAGTCAATTTACCTGGTTTGGTCATAAATATGTCACCCCGACTCTCTGAAACAGGACTAGCTGCTGAGATTTATGGCTGCTGTTGGTTCAGTGGTGTCTTTGAAACAGAAGCGAACGTTCGGAGATGTTTACTTCGAAATTAATTTCGCTTTTGCCAGACATTAACCTTATTAGCTCTGTAATGGACTAGTAAGGGTGGAAATTGCTTCACGACCCCTAGAACAAGAAATGGCGTAATCGATGCTTCTTGACGGGAGACACAAGACACCTAACCTTCAAGACAAATTGACTTAGTGCAACGCCGTCTACAGCGGTTCCGTTATGGCAACACCAGCGATGCGGCTGCATAAACATAATTGCCCAGTATTTCGCAGGCGCTTTCTATACGCATTGGTCTTTGAATACACACACAAAATATCAAGTCAATTCCTCGAACCAACGTTGACTAACAGCAGAGAGATTGGGAAATTCGTATCGGTGCATGATTAAGAATGCGTGAATGGGGTGTCGCGTCGGTGAACGACCTCTGGTCGTGGGGTCCTTCGTGCCTCAGGTTTACCTTTGGCTCAAAGAAGTCGCATGTTGCAGCGGTGACACCGGCGGTGGCAAATCACCTGACAGGAAAATCCAAACCGTGTGAGGGTAGTAGCTGGGTGGTAAAGGATGCAAACGCGAAGGATATCGATTCGAGAATCCAACGGCCAACAAGGCTGCTCAGATTGCATCGCACAAGGCATACCTGCTGCCGCACTCGACTGTGACAAGGCTCAATGTGTTGATTGAAGCAGTCGCTCTCTTATTACGTGTACAGTCCTCACTAGTCGCATTTGAAGTGGACTTTACTGCCGAAAGGTTAGGCATTTGTGGCCTCAAGAAATAAAACGTACACGACCTTACCCTTATCTGAGAGCTGAGTTCATTCATTTGCGCCTTTTCAATCTTGCAGCCCATCGGCTACACCATGTCCTCTGCAAAATTATATATATAAACACCATCACCAAGACTGCCACTATCAGCCACCACATAAACTGCCCTCTTTCAGCTCCCATCTTTGACCAACATCGGCATTCACGAAAACTGGCGAGCATTGCTGGATGTATTTACAATGTAGCAAAACTTCACTGACAAATTGCGGCTTCAATTCATTTCCCAGTTGGGAAAATGAAGCCAGTTAAACCAAACTTTCTATGCAAGACTCCCATGTTGAAATTGCATCGATGAAACGCAACCGAACAAGCACATACAGCTTACACTTGCTCGATACACTAGAACGGTTTAGGTGGTTAGAAACGCGACGCAAAGTGCTCTTCTGAACCCGGAAGTCACACATGACGGAAAGCGTTGACCGCAGGTGGCTTTTACGATTTTGCTCGACTGACCCCTTAGAAGTCTATAGGGCTTCATTAGCGTGTCAACAAGCGGTGACCTCAACTGCCGACCTCGATCCAACCACTAATCGCCACATCCCTTCCCTAAAAAGAACTATTTTCGGGGTGACACTCCGAAAGTTGCCCATAAGGACTTTTGGAAGAGGAGGGAGGCCGTTGAAGTGGGACTCCGCCAGTAAGACAAATGTGCCGGGTTCTATCTGTTGGGACCGTCACCTGCACTCCATACCCAAGATTTATCAGGCAAACGTGAGCCAAATTTCGCTCATTGGGTTCATAGTAAGAATGTTTAATGTTCGGGTGCTTGCAAGCCTACCGAAAGACCCCGCGGATAGCCGATGTCAAGCAGATAGTAAATTTCGTAGCATGTCCATCGTTTATGTCGATTACGCTTTCAAATATGTTTTTTCAAACCGTGATGACAAATTTATACCCACTGTTAAATGCATGGGGGGTCGATTGGGCGGAACCGGAATCTACAGTGTGTGCTAAATAGGGACACTTCATGGGCTTTCGTGAGACAGAACCAATCATGTGTGGCAATGCTTTAACTAAATTGATCAATTTAATTAGATTCCCCCATTTCTATGATCTGTCCGCAACTCGGTTTCGCAAAATATACCCCAACGCCCCAACCAGGAGAGCAACAAATTACACGTTTTTGAAAAATCACGAACTTGGGCAATGCTGCCGATCCTCTCCACGAAAGACACTCTGACGGGCTTCTGGAACTCCGTGTTTTCTACACCGATTGGAAATAAAGCTGCGTTTTCAAATGTGAATGAGTCTTGAACCGACACGGGCAACGCAATACATGGATCAGCAGCATAAAAGCTGGCGTCGATACGCCGCTAGAACAAGATCAGGGGTCTCAATCAGCCCCCTCCCCCCCCACCTGCGCTCCGATCTCAGAGGCCAGTTCATCCTTAAGCAGCCTCAAGCATCAGTAGCAGTCTCAATCAGCCTCCTCCCCCCCCACCTGCGCTCCGATCACAGAGGCCAGTTCATCCTCAAGCAGGAAGTAGCCGCCCAAAGGAACCCAGGCAACGGGCAGCAAAAAGCGACACGCTGGTGTTCTGATTGAGTTCGGAATGAAGCTGGGCTTTCGTCTTCAACGTCACCACGAGCACCCTTCATCGTGCACCTACCTCGGTGTTGAGGTGATCAACCTGTTCCTGGAACACTTGGAGTCGAGCGTTGGTCTGGGAGAGCTGTTCGAGGGTCTTCTTGTTCGCGAGCAATGCCCCATCGAGTTGCCGACGCTTCTCCTCAGCTTCCTCGGAAGTGCTCTTCAGCTGGCACTGCAGACACCCGATGCGCTCAGCAACGGCCTTCTAAAACAACAGAAGGGGGTTAACTTCTGCTTGGTCACTTCATTGCAAGAGCACACAGTGGGCGTTCAATTCTGCAAAACATTCTTAATCACTAGGCCACCCATAGGTTCTCGAAACCGGGATGTATCCATCGAATTGGGGCTCAATATAACAGATAATAATAATAATGGTATTCGCTTTATTAAGGTCACGAGGATCAGAAATCTCAGCATTAAACGTTCCAACACACCGAAATGTTGCTAGAAGTGGCGATTGTAAAGAAGACCCCCAATACTATGATAACACCCACCGGCAACCGTCAACATGCCGAGTAGACGCTGTGGGGGTGGCCAGCATCCGAAAACGCGGACTCTAGATGGATTAGGCCCGCCGTCTCTAACCAGAATTGGGACTCAGCCTGCTCTCACCTGGCCTTGGATCGCTTCTTCTCTGGATAATTTCCACATCAGCCGCGAATCTACTGAACAATATATTGAATCGCGTTTTGCTCAAAGCATGGCCCCCTCCATGCCTGGTATTGCTGTTCTTCGAGGTACTGGCAAGTCGAAAAATGGGGCATCTGGAGTCTCTGCGAAATCGGCAATGCAAACCCCCTGCCGGACCTGCCGATCATCCGGCTTATCCAGTCACTTGTGGATAGAAGCCGTGCGGATGCAGAGAAAAGATGCCAGAACCTTTAGTCTCCTCAAGAGTCTCGTAAATACCCACGTCAATAATACATCGTGCAGAATAAGCCAACACATTGCAGGCTATGGAAACGTGCGAAAACTGGGCTGTGCCGGTTTAAAGTGATCCACAACCAACTCGCCAGTTACCAACAAGACACTGAACACCAAATTTGACTAACCGGCTGTCTCGACAACATCAGCCACCTGTCTTAATGGAGATTCTTGAAGATTCCGTTAACGCAGTACGCAATTAAAAGTATCGTATGGTATATATATCCGCTAACGTCTTTAATTAGTCTCTTCAAGTTTTGTAAGCGTATGCGGAACGTGAATGAAATGCGGTTGCCGGAGGCGCGTTGCTGCAAGATTGAAACCAATCGGTCACACAACAGCCTTATGGCGCTTTATCTAGACTTTTGCATTCATACAGAAGGCCTTGGCTTTTTAGATGACGTGCCCCCACGTGAAATAACCTGCTTAGAGGAAAGCTGTACTATTAAGAATGAAATGGCCCAGCATTCAAACACCCTCCCCCTACCCCCAACACGCATTGCGATTGGTAGAAGCGAAATAGGCAAGTGCGTCATACGCAATAGCAGTCAGGTCACGTGCTACCTGTAAGCAGTTTCACGGCGTAATCAAGACACAGACAGATAGGGCGCATTAAAGGTGAATCGAACGACCAAAGGTTGGGGTGTTCTGACTGAAATCACAAAAATAAATCAACGCTCAATCCTTGCACTCGAAAGTGCAAATCGCGGCATTTTTCGACCTAACCGGATTTATGAAGTGCGTTCAACGTAACTTATGGCTCCCCGCGGAGGTGGAAGGAGGCTGCCGTTTTTAGCACATCGTCGACCTTGGCGCCGTTTCCAAGAAAGCGCGCTACGCCACACCAAAACCACACTTATTGTTTGCGACAAACTACAAACCCGTCTTAAAAAAATGCCATTTGCAATGCACGGACAAAAAAGGGTCTTAAAAGCCGCCAGGAATCGGGCTTGCCCCAGTCCGTCAGGTCTGTCAGAAATGGGGGGCGTTTTTCAGACTGCGTGTTTTGCTTTCTTCAGTTTTTTTTAAAATGCTGAAGGAGAAGAATCCGAGAGAGACAGACAGCAGTCATTTGCGTCGGATGCGACGGCGATGAAAAACTGTAAATAATGCCAAAACGGGTTCAGAAAAAGTATACTCAAGAGCAGTTGCGACTCGAATTCCCGAAAACAAAATCCTTACCATAAAACAAGCACAGAGACTGTCCAAAATAAGTTAATTGTTGATTAATGTATCCAGCAGAACGTTTTCCATTAGGACAAAAAGACGCAACGGCCATAACATCTGCGAGTAATGTGTTTATTTTTATTTTCTTTTAGGAAAGATATATTGCATATTTTCGATTTCTTTGCTATAGTAGACGAGATATTATATTGTCTCTCATGTCATTCGAGACAATAGATCCGGAAGTAGACACGCTAGACGCCAAAGAAAACCCCAGCGTCAATACAGTTTTGAATAACCTTGCGTTCTCAGAGGGTTTGATCATTATAGAATATGCCCAGCCTTTAGATTGCTTAAAAAAGGAGAACGTAACGAAACGGGTCCTATAAATGACAGCTCGAAAAAGGTGGCAACCTACTTAAAGTTTTGTCTTTCCGGGCAAGATAACGCATGAGAAACCGAGTTATAGTCGGTTTTTCCAGTAATTCACAACACACTAGGGCTTCTGAGTCGACTTCAATGACAGGTGTGCGGTAATCGATCGATTAAATAAGCGGAATTCACAAAGAGTAAAATGTAGAAAATTCCAGAATAAAATGGAAAATAACAATAATGATCAGCGGCATTAAGATTCAAACGGAATCTACAAACACATAGTGTCTACAATGATTGTTTAGCCACGAATTCTTATATCGCCCGCCGGAGTTTTAAAATGGTGCCGAAATTAAATCCAAACATTCATGTAGGATTTTTTAAACTCGATTGCCCTTCGTGGATTCTTATATTTTCATCGATCTCGCTTGACTGTTAAACCTACTAAATCGTCTCAAATCCACAATCCAGTTGGAGACGTTTCTCTTGGTCAATGGAGGGGGGGGCGATTTTGAATCAGCATTTCGTCTGGCATATCGACTGCACGTTGTGCTGAATCACCACTTATCCGGAGAAATTTAATTGCTCGTTGTATGTGCGGCAGCCACATGGAATATACTTTCTTTGATCCCAATTATTCAGCGATCCCAGGCGTCTGTTGTCACACAACCAAGACTTAGTAATCCCCGTCACGCCCTGCATTTGACTGGGCGTTTCATTCCCAAACATTTGTTCCACAATCACCCACTATAAATTGGTCAAGAATACCTAGTAGTCGCCCCTTAAACTGCTCTAGATTTGGAGAAAAAATAAAAGGGATATGTGCGTTAATGGAAGCCGACGAAATCGCCATTACTCTCAAAAAGAAGTGGCTTACGACATCAGGAGCAACGTTTCTCTGAAACATTTGCTGTGTGCTACGCGATTTAGCTGGGAAGTGATAGGGAGTGCATTAAGGGTAACCACTTATTTAAGCGGCAAGACTACCCATTTTCCCCCGGTTTAAGTGAAAAAAACGGTATCCTGATTGGTACTATCTATCAATGCAACCCATATATATATAAGAAATATGCCTATTTTGCTCTAACCTTGCCAGCTCTATGTCAACGTGTTGTTTGTGCGTACAAAACTGGGTTTGGGAATTCAGCGTGTAGACCGGGCAGAAAAAGCACAAATCCGGTGCATCTTCCCAGGAAGGCGAAATGACGCCCTAAACCAAACACGCACAAGCACACCTGCAGTCGTTGACTAAGACCCAGGGTTGTCGCCGAATTTCCCACGGACAGGATTAACGAAGCTCGTGTGTACCAAAACGAAGGCATCTTGTGATGCGACATCTTGTGGGAATGAGGGGGGTGGGGTTATTACAGATTCGGAGGTTCGGTTTTTTTTGCAAATGCGGACTTTCGTGCTCATTGGTGGATGCGGGCTGCAAGTGTGTAATCTGAGGACAATCGGTAAAAGCCAGGACAGGGCTAGCTGAACGTTGAATAAATTGAACCTTCGTTTCTCCTGTCCGTGGGGTGGGGCGGAGGGATGGAGGGCCAATGATTGTCACCGAAACGGAGGCGTCCAGTGTCTAGTATTTCGTGTGTTTTATGTGTCGCAGGTGAGGCATTTTCCGGCGGTTTAACCAAATATTGCAGTCGCTTCGTCGTCCAGATTATAAAAAAAGCTGAGCCGAAACCGAGAATGGGTAGGGCAGGCGATTAACAGTTCCCGGATAAGTAATCTGTTACGTTAGAGGTTACATGTTTTACATTTTTACTACCATTGATGTCTTCGAAAAGACGAGATTTTCTAAGCGACGTTTCATCAGAAAACCATCTGCACTAAGAACTCAGAAGGAATTTGAAGAATCTTGTCTTCAAGGCTTTTTGATGTAGGCCGCTATTCATCTAGCATAAGAAGGCTCATCTGCATCTACGGAATTAACGAAATGTGCAGAATTCGTCAAGATAAAGAGAGGGCGCGTTAGCATGTATTCGCCCACATTCTACGGCATAACCGACCCATCTATGCAATGCCCACATTTATTGCACGACATTACATCACGGCAGGAAGCAAAAACACACCATGTAACTCGAAGCGATTGCAATCCTGCATACATAATTACTAGCTTCCGGCTGTAGGCGAAATCTACATTTTTCGCCATAACAAGGCAAGCTAATTGGGCATACCCATTAAACCAACGCCCCCCCTTTTCCGTAACAGCCGACTTCTCCATCCCCCGAGGTCGGCGAGACGAGAAAAAAGAGAGAAAAAGAACACCACCTCCATACCTGCAATTCAGCCAATTCCGTGGCACGTGCCTCGACCATTTGGGTTCGCTCGTGGGTCTCCATCTCCAGCCTGCGAACGTCCGTCTCCTTGGCCAGGAGGTGCTGTCGTAGCTGAGAGATCTGCTGTTCGGCCTCTTCGAGAAGCCCGACCTGCTTGAAGGTGCGGCCCTGGAGGTCGGACTGGACGGCCTCTAGTTTGGTATAGGCGACGACGTCCTGGGCACAGGTTTCGGCGAGACGTTGGTTTTCACGGCGCAGTTTGGAGAGGTCAGCTTCGAGGTTCGTAAAGTGGCCGTCGGCGCATTCACGCATCTGTTGGAGCTGAAATCATGGGGTGGTTGAGAGGGAGCGAGCCAATAAGGCGTCAAAAAAACCGGAACTGTGTGGGGGGGGTAGAATACAGTAGAAAAGGTCGCTATCTTGCTAAATAAATTATAATAATAAGTAAATAACAGGGAGCATTCGGGCCGCTCATTCGGCAGACGTTAAATAATCTTCAGGCAGTAACAGATAGAGGTTAGGCGAGGCCGCATTTTATCCCCATCGTGTGCCCTTTCAAAATAATCAGAAAAGTAAACCAAGTGTGAAAAGTAAGCTTAGGCAAAATATTTACAGCCGGAAAAGGTGCTAATGAAATGTCTGACCAATACAGAGGATAAGCGGAGAGTAAAATACAATGGAATTTTCATTGGAATTCCAGGGAAAAACATTGAATGGCATTAAATATTGCCCGCAACAGCACAATGCTTGACATTCGGCGAACGAGCAATAATTGGCATTCGATTTCTACAAAAAATATCAATTGTATTCATATTTTATAAATCTGTGTACGGCACTAATTGTTTTAAGCAATTTTAAATATTTATTTTTCCATGTCGGTTCGATGCAAATTAATCTGCGCCAAAACAATGCTCCAGACCTCCCAGACCTTATTTGGTCTGAGAACTTAATGCAAATGAAGACTCGCCACGGTGGACGGCATATCCTAGAGCACTAATAGCAGAATAGTCGGTGCAAGAAAATTAAATTTCAATCCGTTAAGATGGATGCATTTTGATTTATAGTAGCTACTAACTTATCAAACGATAAACTAAAAGCCACTGCATCTCCGATGCATGCAGATTAGTCGACGTTGCAACTGTACCTAAGCCCAAGATCCAGCGAGCCTTCATCACCGTCCGATTACTCGCGGAAGTAGACCTCGAATGAGGCCTCGAATTAACCTCCAGTGAATCGGCCAAAAAACCACAACCGCCCCCTCGAGGTGCGGGCGATCGATTGTACCCAATCCACCCGGGGCCGAGAATATAAAGGGGATGGGAGAAATGAAGGGATGGTGCTGCAGCATCAGAAGTCAAAACAGCAATCGCAGTTGTTTTCAGCCACCGAAAACCGGACTGTCTCCGTATAGAAAGGCGTTAGAGGTTGCAAGCCAATTTAGTGGGCGTGTGAAGGCAATTTTCGCACTCTCTGATCACCTGTACAGACACTCTACCAGGAAACGGTTAAATACGACGGGTCTTTAATCTGAGTCGGGCAACGTCGCCGTTGGTGTGGACAGCTCCTTTTACAAGACGACCGGTTTCGTTTTATTCTAGTCCTTAATGACGTTTCGAATTTAGGCGAGATAACATCGGATTAAAGGCTGCGTTTAAGACGATGGGGGGGGTTGGGGGTACCCACAGCGTCGTCCTTCTGCTGCATGTGCAGCTCCAGAGTCTTCAGTTGCGACGCGAATGCCTCCTGTTGCTCGGCCAAGTGCTTCTCGGCCCGGCAAACGGACATCAGGGCGAGTTCGCGCTCCTCCAGTACCGACTTGAGGGACTCCTTGGACTGGAGCAGCTGAGCCTTGGCCTCCAGCAGAGACTGGGTGGTGTGGTCGCAGTGGTCACTGCGCTCCTTCAAAGCCCGACGCAGGGAGTCCCGATCGCCCTTGAGGTTATCGGTGGTGGCCTTGTAGACCATCAACTACAACAAGACATCATCGTCGGCCACTTATTGTACGCAGTGGCTGGTTGGGCCAATAAGTAAAATTGACTGCTAAGTGTAGTCAGAATGACGGAACCAGCTGTTGCATCATTCGCAAGTTAACCAGTCTACCCAGCCCCAGCGCCTGAACAACAATCCACGGAGTCTCCATGGGAACCTACGTGGAGGCGGCTTATCGTCTAGGTGGGGATAAGCCGCGCGAAAAAGGGGGAAAGCCACGCCGACCAATCCGTACTGGTGGACTTGTAGACCACTAATCAAAAAAAGTCATATAAATCTATGAAATTAAATTATTTCCACTAGCGAACCTTCCCAGCCAGAAGAAGAGAAAGCTGTAAACAAACAATAAAACGCTGGATGCTTTTTTTAATCAACTTGGGGGGAAACTACAGACTATGGAACTTAGATGTCAAATGTTAGCTCTCAAATATGTTTAAGTTTCTGAGTGCTAGTATGAAAGAACTTGGCGTGAATCTTCTGCATAGGGTAATTTGATTTCGTCAGCAAAATGTTTGAGTCTTAATACATAATCAGGTAGAACGAAGTCCATTCGGAGCAGAGTTGTCTAGAGTTCTTGCGTTGGGTCAGATAGTTTTTTTATTTTGAAATAATCAAGGTCTAAAGAACGGATACAATACAGAAGCGTTTTTTTAAAAACTATTCTGAATTCATTCTAATAACAGAGCTCCCCGCGATCGGTGAAAACGCCCGACCAGTAGCCAATAGTGGGCCCGGTACAACCTGGCCTGGCAACATTTTAATCCTATTTTGTGAGAGGGATTTTAAATGTTATAAATAGATGTTTTAGTCAATAATAAGCAACCCCACAAGTTCGATTCTGTTCATATACTGAAAACGACGCAATATACAAATAAACCGTAGTTTCGAGACTATATACTGCTACTTTTTTTGCAACGCTTTGAACCTTTAGAGTTAGACAATGATGCGACTTATTTATGGATTTTCCAGCTTTCACGAGCTTCATGTCGCCAAAAGGCACATACTGTAGTGATGAGCAGTTTAGTGGGGGATAAATAGTGGACCGCATAGTCCCTGTATATGAGCATATTCTTTTTCGTGTGACTATTTCCGGTTAAAGGAGGAGTCTGCTTCATAGATGACATCACCATGACGATTCTAGGGAATATTGCACAGGTCTCGGCGTCCCCATTCCCAACGGAAGGGCTACAAGGGCCGCTGTATCATCAGCATTTCACAAGCACACAGAGGCTGCCACACACAGAACTCGGGCTGGCTACATTCGCTGGGTGTGGAACCTAGAGTCAATGACGAAGCCATAAATCCAACATCTCCTACTCCAGTAAAAACCGGATTCATGGGTGTTTCCACTACGATTCTCGGGAATATTTTTACAGTTGAAGGCGTGCAATGTGCCACTCGTGTTGGCCTGACCTGGGAGTTGAATCCAGGTCTCTCGCAAACAGAACGAGGATAATAATAAAAATAATGGTAGAACCATCTGCTTCACCTGTTCGGGTGAAAATAGAAATCGGGAAAAAGAAAACAAAATGACCGAATTCCCATATGCCATCTTGTGGGAATTAAACCGTATTGCATTCCCATTGGTGGATGAGATTTACATTAAGACAAACTTGAATTGAGGGGATGGAAGGGTTTGTCTAATATACTGGAAACAAGGAGTGTACAACTAGTGAAGTGGCGTTGAATAATGATCTTTTGGATGGAGAGCATAGGTAGGTCACTAGAAAACGAGATTATTTTTAAAAACCAACGGAGGATTAAAACGTCAGGACAGTTGAGGTAAGGGAAAATCACGGGGAACAGTATTGTGAGTTGAATTATATAGGCGTGGATAAAGGCATCGATGCGATTTAAGATTACTCAAAGTCTCCTGAAACGACCAACTAAGAAACATGGACAAAGTCATTTACCGGAGACGGCATCCACATGATCGCAACAAGAAAACCGACTGTTGAAAATAACGCCGAGGCATTTTAATACTGAGCTTGGTGAAACATTACAGAGTGGAGCAATCAACAGTATTTCAAAATCGGATCTCAGGGAAAACCTAATGGAGGCGCATTTTGATGAGCTCCGCAGTGGAAATTCTCTTAAGATCACTCAAATATCTCAGTGATGGGCCCAATAACCCACGATCTCGTGCATTGACCCAGTTTCTAACTCCAGGTATTCTGTGTTCTACTTTGGTGGGACGAGACACCCACAAGAATCGAGAGACTCGGCTAAAGCAACAACAACACCATCAATCTCGAAAATATATACCCACCATATTTACATATATCAAACATGATGGTATTTTGTTTTTAGATCCAGAGGTCTCGAATTACGGCTATTGACACCATCAAGCAAGCAGCGCCTTCATCTCCTCTTTCACCCCAGAAACACCCAGCATGACTGGGATGGGTTGTACCCGACACAGGACCCACACAAACCTCTTTCAGGAGACGGCGGTTCTCCTCGGTGAGTTGACCGATGTCCTGGGCGTTTTCGCGCGAATTTTCCTTAGCCGTCTTTAGAAGGGACGCCGAAAGACGTCGCAGTTGGACCACAGCCACCTCGGATTCACTCAGACTCGACTTGTGATCGCCGAGGCTGTTGACTAGTTCGGCGTTCTCCATTTGTAGGACCTATGAGTGGGGGAAGAAAATGTTGTCCTGAGTAGTTAAATAGTCTCCCTCTGCTCTTGGCGCGATAAATTGACAGATTATACTGCTTCGCTAGAAGAAAGAAAGTACACCGCTGAATGGTGAAGTGGATGGAAATTGGGCGAGCAGATCTTTAACGGATGTCTTCTCAAATCGA
Source organism: Proteocephalus fallax (assembly GCA_028672205.1). Lineage (NCBI taxonomy): Eukaryota > Metazoa > Platyhelminthes > Cestoda > Proteocephalidea > Proteocephalidae > Proteocephalus > Proteocephalus fallax. The sequence goes on from JAPUBX010000612.1 coordinate 36,492, forward strand.
ATCTTCCTCTTGTCATCTGACGGCGTGTCGACTAAGAAATCAGGCCCCTGGAATTAATTTTTTAATCTTATTTTCCCGGATTGTCGAGAATGAACTTCGCTCGCAGAAATCCTCCGGTTTGTTTAAAATCAATCTCCGGCACTCATACGAAAAGAGGAAAACTGTAAATAAGATAAGAGAAGCAATAATGTGTGAATAATTTTATAACGCACAAATGACTGTCTCATATTCTGCGCCTGGTCCATCAACCAACTGCCCCCTCCCCCCGTTTTTTTGTTGTATATTTTAATGGTGGTCGTTTTGGTGACCTCATTACCTAAAGCAATTACATTGTGCGGAGGTTATTCGCAGACAGTGTTAAAACATGTTTTTTTTGTACCCTCTGAAAAAACTGACAATCATCCAAAATGGACAGGAAATTTGAAATGATGACTGTCCCTTTCTAGGGTACTGTGGCCTTTGACAGACGTTTTAGTGGTGAAGCAAAACAACCGAAACGTTTAGCATTGGATGATCTAGTAAATCGGAGAATGTGTTTGATGGCAGCTACCTGTTCATGCAGTTAGAATTGGGGATTCTTGTCAGCTACGATTTGGTACTCACTTACCAGTTTTAAAAAATGTGCGAATTGTTTGGGAAAAAGGTTAGCTACGCTGAAATTCTTTTGACAGTTGCCTGGGGCATGTCTCAAAGTGTCTCCAATCTAGAATGTTCCCACGCAATCAACTACGTTTGAAAAGCTCGTATTACTGGCAGGAATATAAATTGATAATATTCCTCCGTTGGGCGTTTGGAAAGGCTTGCATCTGAGCTGTATTCAAGAGGCTGCTTGAATAAAATGGGAGCAGCGATTGCGAAGTGGTTTTTTGTTCCTATCCTATTTGGGTGGCATTTATAGTTTTTTCTGCAACTTTTCGTGATATTTCAAATTCCTATTTACTTCTTTTGTTTTCATAAAATAGCGAAGACCGAGGCTAGTTGAACCAATCAAAACAACAAAATAAATGTAACTGACTCTTGAAAAAAGGGGGTTTTGTGCAGACAAAATAGAAGAAAATATTTTGTTTGGCGCGTATTTGGGATAGAGCCCTTCAATGGTCGCCATTACGCGTTTGAAAAACTTAATATACTTAACTTAATAACACACATCGCGACACGTGTCATTATGGTGATAACTTCGAACCGGCACATGACGCGACAATGCGATGACCTCAACGGTAATTGACAACGGGTGTGATCTCGCTACCAACCAAAGCATAGAAGCTGACACTCAGTAAATAACTGGTTTGAACTATGGAATCAACTGCGATTTGCGATTTGGATAATAAACGCAATGATAGACGGAGGCATCGCACCTAGGCGCCATGCTCGGCCCAGGTAAAACACCTTAATTCCGATCACAGAGCGATACCCATTGGTTTGCTCTACCTACCCCCACGTCTCTCTCCAGAGCCATGCACCTCTCCTGCGACGATCTCAACTGGGGTACGAAGTCGCAGTCGATGCACCGCTGCAGTTGGCCGATCTGCGCGGCGTCCTGTCGCAGGGCCGCCTCTCTCGTCTCCTGCCGCTGGATCAGCTGATCGCGCTCCCGTATCACCTGATCCAGCTGGCCGAGCAGGTCGGCTTGGCGGCGGCGCTCGTCGGCCAACTGCTCGACGCCGCGCTCCTCCGCAACTCGATGTCGCCGCAGGGTTTTTGCGAGCTCAGCGCTCACCTCCCGAGCCTTTTCCTAAATAACGCGAGTGCAAGGGCAGGGGTGAAACCGGGTCGGCATTTAATAAGTTATCAATGGGAACAAATACAATCCTGTAATCAAATAAAATTGGTGCTCCATTCTCATTTCAATTAGACGATGAGCCGGACTCATGGATGAAATTTCCACGGAGAATCCAGGGACTATTGTACTAGCCTGGCACAAAGTTGCTTAAGATCGGTGATCGGACGATAACCCGTGTTTCTGGGTGGCACGGTTGCTAACGCCTAGAAGGGGGAGGGGGCACAAGAGACTTGTTGGCTGGAATAACGGTATGGAGACCTTCGAAATGAAAGCAGAATTAGTACATGCCTTAGGAAATAGCAAGAGTGCACTTTGATTAGACGATATTAAAACCTTGCTTTTTAAGAGCCTCGAAGTTCTGCATTTGGACAGGATTCACTCCAGCACACCTATTTCGGCGAATTTAGTGATCAGCTTAATCTGAAAATCTTTTATTGGAAGACCTTATCAACGACGGCTGACTGTATTACAGGAGACTGTGGGAATATTTTCTCTGACTGAATGTATGCGTGACATAAAAAAATAAAACTGGGGGTAAAATATCCACATCAGCGAGAAAAGGCAGTCGGTCGAAAATATTTATAGAAGTGCGACTATTTTCAGTCTAAATTTGTGTCAAGCACGAGAGAGGTATCCAAAAAACACAGATTATTCGGAATGAAATCAATCAAAAAGGGCCGTTGTGTATTACGCAATGCGCGATATTTATGTGAATTTGCAGCAACTAATTTATGGCTAAAATACGGAAAGTGAAAACACGAGGTCGCCAAAAGTGCATCACGCCATCGCCAGTGGAGGATTCCCCAGGCTGCACACCCCGAGTGCAAACACTCCGTTTTCTCATATTGACTAACTAATATCTAAAGTGCGTGCGGTTAAGCTTGAAAATCGGTCGCCACTTGGCACCACAATCGAACCTTTGGCTCAACGTTTTTTGTATGCTTGGTGCGGCCATCTCTTTTTTCTAGAATCTAGAAGATAATAATAATAATGTTTACGCTTTATTAAGGTCACAACGACCAGAACTTTCAGCATTTTAATGTTTAACAGGAATGGAGGAAATAACAACGAGGTAATGGCGGCCATAGAAGGCCTTGTCCATAACGCGCGCGAGACAGTTTCCGCCACCCGATAAACCGACTGTTTCGTTGATGTCACAGAGTGCAGCTGCCCATGGAAAATAAAATTGGTGCGGCCTACTCATAATCTCCTGCTATTTTCAAAGAAGTGGCGTTCCCAGAGCCCCCTGTGGTGGCCCAACCTGAAGGTCCGCCACTAACACAGCGAGGCTGCACAATGAGGCCACCACCACCACCCCCATGGACCGCGAGGGAGGTGGGGTCGGAGCAAATTGGGGTCGATTTCTGGTTCCAGCAGAGCAGTCCAAAAAGCTGCACGCGGCAGCAGCCACGCCCAGTAAACCGCTAGACAAGCTGTGCTGAGGAGATTTTCTCCCAAATGCAACGTTTAATCTAGATCCCCGCAGGAAGCACGGGATTGTGTGCGGCTGGAGGTGGCACCTTCAAGGCCAAAAGCGCTGGGTTTGTGACCGGAGGTCTATCTTTCTTCTTTGAAATGTCATCAATGAAATCGGTTCATCCTCGGGTAAGTGTTGAGTGGATAAATAGCGCAAGAAACCAGAGGCAACATCCGATAGGAGTGTCATGACTGCATGCAAAACTCATCCACATAACCCAAATCAGATGGAAGAATACAAGAAAAGCGGAAAAATAAGCCCTCTGTGCAAATTTTGAGCTCCTGTTTACTTGTCAATAAACGAAAAAAGGTAAATTAAAATAAAAGTTCTCTCGAGTCGATTTATCATGACGAAAAGAAGACATCAAAATTCGGGCCAAAGGACTAATTTAACCATGTATAAATGACGTCTACTTAGTCGAAATAAGTAGCGTTAGCCGACTGACCTCTGATGTTTGCATGTCGTGTTTGACCTTCTCAGCATCGGCTTTGGCGTTGGCCGCAGTCGCCCTGAGTCGGACCATCTCCCGCTCGAGGCTGCTTGTCTCGTTTTGATGCTGCGACGTCTGACTCTCCATGCGTTCGGCCATTTGTTGGGAGCGGACGACCGCGGCGTCAGCGCGCCGACGTGCCGCCGCTGCGTTTGAATCTGCCGCGAGGCTCTTTTCTGTCATGACCTTGAGTGCGCATTGGGTCTCCTCGTGAATCTTTTCGGCTGAGAGGGGGAAGAAATCGGGTTGGTGAACTCTCCTACTGTGACATTTCCACGTCTTGTGAAACAAAGCACATTATGCGACACTGCTGTAATATGTGGCAATACAACAGTCCCCGGGGTCGATGGAAATCATGTAAATAATACCAAATTGAGAAATATATAATAACACGAACGGCTATATCCTTATTTACTTTGGTAGATTGTCCATCCAAAAGAATGCGTAGGTGTCACATAAACTCAAAAGGGACTCCCAACGAGAGGCGACCGATCTCAACCACACCACACACCGTCTCCATGTATCCGTCTTCCAAACTGCAAAAAGCCTCACAACACCATTCTTGGTAGTAAAAGGGACCCTTGCAACTCCTGTCGTCCACTATGGTTTGGGTAAATATGATTATAAGACATTTTCATTCCCGATATTCAATTTTCGAGTCCATCAAGTACCATCACATCGCTTAATTATATCCGCCGTGAGAATACTCAATGAGATTAAATGGGTTACTCTTAAAACACGTCAAACGGAATTTTTTTATGGATCTTTATGCAGTGGTTTTCCATAAGGGTATCGTAAAACTGCAATTCACCCTCGGCATATTTCTCCCTGAACTGACTGAGAAGACTGTTGGAATTTTCCGCACGCGTATTAGCCCGTAATGCCTCCTGTTTTGCTGTTTTGAGTGCCGCAGAAGTCTTGTTGAGGGACTGAGTAAGATTTGTAACTTTTTCGCGGAGGCTTTGGGTGGTTTGTTTTGCTTCAGTAGCAGCGGCAGCAGCATTCTAAGGTGCAGAAAGAAAAATTAACTAGAGGCCAGTCGTTTAATAGAAGCGCGAGAGCACACGTTGGACAGCAGACAAAAATTTACCTTTAATTTCGTCCTCAGGCTAATGACTTCAGCAAACAAAGCATCACGCTGGTTTTTTGTTTGCCCAAAGTCCAGCGAAATAGCATTCATCTTCGCATCATGTTCTGTGTGTACCTGGAGAATCTAAATAATTGAAAATGTAATCAAATACCCTGCAAAACCTACATCATCGTTTAGCCGTCTCTGTTCCACGTCATACATTTTGCGAACTGACTCGAGATCGGCTTTTAGTTGGGCGACAGTATAATTTGCCTGTTGAAGACTTGTTGAGTGCGAGTCGATGATATTTTGGGCTTGTTCTTCGGATGCTTCAAGTCGACACATGAGTCCATCTTTTACATTTGATAAATATTTCGTATAGTTTTCAAGTTCATCCTCCAAAGATTCGATGTGCTCTTCTGCTCTAGTGAAATAAGTAGTTTGCTACGTTAATAGTCATCATCTATGGCGTTTGCTTAGAGACGACTAATATCAGGATCAAAATAAAACTTACTTAGCCCTCAGTGTTTGCTCGGCCTCCAGCTTTCTTGTGAGGAGATCAACGAGCATGTCTCTGTCGTCTTCGGGGGATTGCATGATAGCGACGTATCAAAAGGAACTCGGTCGTCAACGATGGGAGAAAAATCAAAACGAATTTTAATTATCCCAACACAGAGAAAACTCTTGAAACCCAATAAAAATGCGTTAATGCATTACCAAACAAAATAGAAGCGCCAACTATAAATGTATTTAATGTGTGCAACCGACCGCGTTTGAAAGCGCGCGGTTTACGTAAGTATATGTATTCGATACATAAAAACAAATTGAACAGGATACATGTTATTACGATAAATATATCACAAAGCGCGTTTAAACATTTTAAAACCACCTCTAAATTTATTTTAAATTTTGAAATAATTCATAATTCCATAAGGGCGAGTTAAATTATTGTAATAGTATTCCAATAATTATTTGCAACGATAAATATTCACCTCGTCGATTGACGTTCAATTTTGTAGGTTTTATTAATATACCCAAGAAACTTTCCCTTCCCGTGTTGTTGTTGATCATTGTGTAATTAGGATAGAAACAAGTAGGTGATAGCAACTGTGAAAGTACAAATTAAAAAACTTAATTCGATATTTTCATTCAAACCTTGGTAATTACTCTTTTTGATTAGTTCCTGGTTATTCGAAATGAGTCAACAGTCCAACCTCTCCTTCTTTTTGGTTAAATTGTGAGGAAATAAAATGGGTGAACTAAAACAAGCTATTTTACTCCGAATCGTTTTACACCTTAATATCGTCGCTGACAATTTGGAAAGTATAAATCGGTTATTTTGGCAATCCCGGTAGACCCGAGAGTTGTTATTTTAATTGTAATCCCTTTCTTAACCTCGCGAGGATAATACATTGTCAGCATTCAAACGTTGCAATACTAAATGCGATAACTTGACCTAAGTTTCCCTTTAACCTGTTCCAGTGCTTCTAAAAATCCGGACTCATAGGAAATTAACGAATTGCGTTATGCAATTTTTCTTGATTGGAGTTATGTAGTATGGAACACGCATTTAGCGATTATATTGGTGTTGAGACAGGATAAAATAGAAGGATGGAAATTTCACATGACCGGATTCTACGGAAAACGATTGAGGAAGAGTAAATTAGGAGAGGAATATATAGATATCCGCGAAAACTTCGATTCGATTAGAGTTAACTGCGAGGTGCTGGAAATGGAGAACTGAGAAACTGAGACGACGAAATGAAATGAAGTCGTGTTTCGAAAAACACGCTCCCAATGATATTATATCAAGGCTGAGTTTACCTTAACGCGGTTTTGCCTGTTGCTGATACGTAATACATGTTTCTCCAACTGTTGAAATCACTTCTCTGTAGAATGAACATTATTGCATTGGCAGTCCAGGTTGAATATCAAAAAAACAATATGTAGACACTCTACCATTTACGCACAATCCTTTGTGCCGGCATAGGACCAGCTTCCGGGCAAATCTCTATATATTTCGGTCGGAAATCAATCCAATCGCAATCTGAATTGCCGAAATGTGGCCCCTACGCGTCACAGATATCAGAGGTTTTTACCTACTGGTGCCTATAGCAATTGTTTAAATCGGAATAAAAATCTGGTGCGGCTATCGCTTACAAGAGGGTAAACCAGCATTAAGATTATCGGGTGCAACGGAATCAGGAAGACGAGAATATTCGACGCCCACAACGCCCAGCGCTTTCCAAATAATGAGTTTTGGCCATGGCTTCCATCGCGTTCCTGGTAAACTCGAATACGCACAATCTAGGAATTCGGCTCGTCCTCTATCTTGCATCACAAACCGTTTATACAGCCAATGTTTTGCTGTTTAATGCACAACGCGAGTTATAAATGATGCATACATAGATTTCCGCCCACGCATCGTAAAATAAATATTTGACAGCAAAAATAATTTATTGATATAGCAGCTTGCGGAATGAGGTAGGCGGTCCACGCTTCAAATATCCGAGGGACAACAAAATATGACCAGAAACCCACATACCCTATTTCACACATACGCCCCTCCTCCATTCAAGGTCGCATGTGTCTTTCGGGAGTCTAGAGACAAGTGGAATGGGTTGGCGACAACATTTGTACACGATACGAGATGGGAATAAAGAGAGCAGAAAATCGAGCTAGGTGGGCAAAGAGCGCGCTGAAATCATGACTCTTTCGAGTCGACAGAGGTAAGTGAGGTGTAAGATATCTCAGGGGAAGAGAAAGGGCATGGTAAGACAAAGAAAGAAGGTATAAAAAATAGCAAACACTGTGCATTTCGTGGCCGCACCGCATGACTTTCTGTTGGAACCTTTGAGGGCCGACGCCGATCCCACCGGGGACGGTCGCACCAGGTCCATTCGCTGCCAAAGCGCAGCCGCCGGTTGTTCGTGATTATTTGTTTTCCGCGGGGTATTCAACCTCTCAAGGTTGTAGCCCCCATAGCCATTTTCACTGCCGTGATGAGACTGATAACCTAGGGGCCGATTGTGTGAGGGGTGGGGGCGTTTGGGAGGAACATCGTACGGCGATCGAAATATATCAACGTTGGGAATCCATTGATCCTTGAGGCGTTTGAGAAACTCGGTGGGTGGTAAGTCATCCCAGGGATCCAGAAACTCTGGACCAAAGGATGGGGGAACCTGGGGCGGAGGTGGTGGGAGGTTAGGCTTATTGTCTTTTCCGCCGATCTCGAAGGCAAAGCCATTCGGAGAGAACACTGTTGGGGAGTCTGTGTCCTTTGAGTCGTAATCGAAGGGATGCTGGTTTCGTTGTAGAGGTGTGGGGTGTTCATCGAGCAGGGATTCGAGGGGATGTGTTGATTCCTTCTCGGGGTGGGTAGGCGGCTGTTTTGGTCGATGGAAGGGCGGTTTTTCGCTGACTCCATATAGTGATAAACTCCAGCTAATGAGCGACACTGTAATGCCAGAAAATACGAACATTAACACTAAATTTGATCAAGGAGTTATGCTCCACAAAAATAACCACGAAAGGTTTTAACACTGGTGACGGACACGACAGCACTTCAAAGCACGTCCGACGACGATGCAAGGAACAAAGGACGTCGGATAACTCGAACAAACACGCAAAAGAGAAAATTCCCCAGACTGTGTGAAATTCGAGACCCATGGCAAATTTGTTACTCCTTTCGCGTCAGGCCTCGAGACGCTGATACCTCGAGATTTACGTGAACTGGATGGGAGACAGGGGCGGTATTTTGAAGCATCGCCGTGTGAGGTTTCCCTCTCTCACCCTTTACCACCCCCTCCCCTTCCAACAGACATCAGAACTGTCTCCGAAAGGCCACGGATAGTTATTTGTTGAAAATGCAGGAATTCGATTGCCTTTCTTTTATCCTTTTCAAACTCTAAACGACCTCTGTCGGTTTAAAATGCTGGAAACATTTAAAAACGTCTTCAATGGAAAAATGTAAAGGTCGTCACATTTAAGATGCTGGGATGAAGTGTGTTGGGCACATGTGGAATGTGTCTGACGAAATAACACGCTCCCCCCCCCCACACACATACAAATTGGGTAAAAACTGTGTTGATTTGGAAAGAAGCGATTAAATTTAATAACTTATTTAGCTGTGGTGGTTTCGGTTAAATGGACGTCCCTCTGTTGATTGGTGCGGACAATGAACTTACCGGCGGCGTTGCCTGAGTGCACTGTCAGGGTCCACGTCCCATTGGCCATTTCACCCCAAAAATGGACAGACATGAATGGCCAAGCGTGGAATCCAGCAACGTCGAGGTCGAAGGGTCGCTTGCTCAAGAGCTTGCTCACCGTTCCCCTGGGAGATGTCAGCCAGAGTTCTACTTCCCCACGCCGGTCGCTTGTCAGGGTGACCTTGAAGACAAAAGGGATCATGGTGGGGCAACATTTTCCATGAACACAACCTTGTAAAAATGGGTGCCTTATTCATTTGTCAAACAATGTGTTGTCAGCGCTTCATTGTTTTTTCTTTGCCTTGTTCTTCCATTTTCGTTACCCTTATCCTGGAACAAATGACTGTCCACAGTCATCGTTAACCCCTAGGTTCAATTTGTTGTACTTTTAATCATGCCCGTTCTTGTCCTCTTCAGCCAAATACAGCTAATACATTCGTCCAGTAACTCCATTTAAAAATAACCGATTATTCTTATTCACCACAAATAGTAGCTGTGTACCTTTGATCTTGGCGAAAACATTGTCATATTCAATCATACTTTTTTTAAAAATAACAAGTTGGGATTTTGTTTCCTACTTTGTTGGTCGGATAGGTCCAAAATTAATTTATCATCCACCCAATTAATGGGTTAGGGTCTAGACAACTGTCCCATTCTCCGTTGCCAACTGTGACCCAACACGTCCATTAACGGCAGTGGCCCAGTAAGGTAGCATTTGCCATCTCCGCCCTGTTCGAGAACGATCCCGGGTTCGAATCCCAGATCAGGCCACCAAAAATAAGCCGGTCTCAGCAGCGTGCGCCGGTAATCCACCGACTTGATGGCATCTGGGGGGATGAAAACGCTGGCCACTCAAACTCTTTATCCTCTACCAGGAAAAAATTCAGCAAATTATTTTTCCGTGTATGTTGAGGACACAGATAATCTCCATTCGTGCCCGAAAAAGATCAATGGGCGAGATAGCCCGGACCGCATTTCTGGAAACGTCTTATCACCTACGAAATCAGCCAAACGTGTGTGTCACGCAGAACCAGCCTTGGGGGACTGAATCTGTCGACAATTTCTACAAACGCCGGCTCGACTGTTAACTGTGAGTGAGGTTAAATAAAGCTGCCTGCTTCGGAAGCTGTTTTGATAATCCCGTCTTCTGAGGAGCAAAAATTGCAGTTGGCGTCAGCAACTGAGATGAATGATCGTCATTTATTAAGCTTTAAGCTTGCTGGCAGCCATTCTTAAAAGTTCCCAAGTGTTAGCCATCTAACTGTTCTTTGCCGTCGCCAATGTCTGCATTGTCAATAAGGGCGGAATCATGGTGTTGTCGCGCAAATGCATTCGAAATTTCCAAGATTCAGTCCAAGGATTACCAGAGCCTCCGGGAAATTTTCACCATGCAGATTGTCTGAGGCAGCATCGTAAAACATAAGCGTGGCAACATTGGGATATAATTCAGGTTAATTGACTGGGAAATTGAAGCGTTATAGATAACAACTACCGGAATTCCTGTTCCTTGCTTCGGCAACCAAATTCAACGTGGTGTTCCTATGTGTATATAATAAGATAAATATATTCCCTAATGTCAATAGATTTTGTTAATTTTAAAAAAACCAAAAAAATGTTCAGAGGTCAGAATAAAAACCCAACACTCCCGAGGGTTACGTGTAGGATGACTTGTGGTCCTCTCCTGTGCCAAACCTGTGACCGAAATCAGCCTTTGTCGATCGTCTTTATTGCTTGAACCCGCGTGCCAATAACGACGACGGAGGAGGAGGAGGAGGAGGAGGAGGAGGAGGAGGAGGAGGAGGAGGAGGAGGAGGAGGAGGAGGAGGAGGAGGAGGAGGAGGAGGAGGAGGGAGTTCAGCTTCAGAGGCACACGAGGCCTGCCGTTCGCACGCGGTATTGATAAGACCTTTCAAAGGTCGAGATCACGCGTTTGCCAAACATGCTGGACCTGCTTTAAATTGCCCTTCTTGCCCATTTGGCTCAGTTTGTTAGAAAATGTAATGCTTAACTTGGAAGAGCGAATTTAATTATAATAATATTTATAATAATATATGGCCAGGGATAGGTGGAACCGACATTTTCGTGATAAACAAAACAGTCAATAGGACTCCGGATTGCTTATTTCATGGACTATTCCGCACAAGGTGTAGTTCAAGACCTGAAGTACTCCCATGAGGTAGAAGTAAGAACGGAGGCGTCTATTACGAACGCTTCGTAAAACCGTTTGAAATGGAATTCGGTCTCTGTGATGTAAAATACAAGTTTTCCTTCAGTCATTCAAGAAAGTAGAGGCTAACCAACCTTGGCCTGGACGTGTTCCAAGTAGACCACGCTGTTGGAGACGCCAGCTGAGTTCGTGGCTGGACACCCATCCGTCTCGTGTTGCAGATGCTCGGTCGCGTGGTAGCGCATTTTCAGCGGACTCTGGGCCAATGGGGCGACAGTCTCGCATTTGTGCTGTGGAGGCACCGTGGTCCAGTTGAGCGACAGATCAACCATTGCCGCGGCGTCCATGAGACCATATCTGCGGGGAGGAGGCAGAAGGCGACATTCATTTCCTTCCGTTTCAAGCTGTCTTTCAAGTTCGAGTTTCGTTTTCAAATTTAATGAACACCATTTTTAATGGAAAATCAGTTGTTGTTTAGTGAGAGGGTCCACAACCCCTTGTAAATGTCCCCCAGGATTCCCTTGAGGAACTTTTCGATGACATTTCGGCATAATTGGGGCTCAAATGGCGCACCAAACAGAAACGCGAGAGGAAAGTAAAGGCTTCTCAACATATTGCAGTGGAGACTTTAAAAAGGCCAAATAGGGCCATTTCGTTTGTTAATGTACCCATTAAAAGGAAAAAAATTGGTTTCCTCTGGGAAGATGATTTTTTCAACAAACCCATCTGGTTGTTCTGACCAAAAGATTGGACACATGTTAGCGTGCACGTGTAAGACTTTTGCAATAAATCATTCAGAAATTGAAGACCTGCACTATATAAATATATCCGGAAACCGATGATGATGTTTCATTGAAAATGGGTACTTAATGTGAATTTGAAACAAAAACCTCTAACTTCCGACATCTTCTATTTGGGAGTCGTAGTAAGTCGAAACGCCGCGTCTTTCGAGCAGGAATTCGCCATATACTCGCAAACGGTTGTGAAACTTGGCGACCACTCTTCGAAGATGTTATTCGATGAGTGGTGTCTCCGGCAGATTTTTTAATCTGGCTGGAGCGACCAGCTTTCCACTGGCTTCCTCCTACGGAACCTAAGATTCCAGTGGTTTGGCCAAAGTGCTTTGCGCCTCGGGGAAAAAGACCAAACTGTAAATCTCTGGTGAGGTGATTCCTATTCCAGGGAAGGCGACCAATAATGTGCTACCAAATGCCTGGGAGCCGGCAAAACGCAGCAAATTTGCTACGTCGGGGAAATACGGTTGCAATGAGGATGTTTGGACGAATTTTAAAATTTAAACCGTGATATTAATAAAGAGATTATCCTGGGAACATTTCTTATGCCTATCTTCCACTTTCAAAGAATATCTTTGCACAAGTTCGTTGTGCGTAAAGCTGGGATTGACAAAATGAAATCAAGAGTGGTCACAACCCGTTCCCCACTCCCCAGTGGAACATGGCCCCCGACTGTAGCCATGACCTAAACCTCCGCGAAGCAGCCCAGAATCATCCGGACGCTATGACAGTGGGAGCAACACATTGGCATCACTCTCACTAAATCGGGGGATTGGGGATCCCGAGCTCAGCGCCCGCAGGACTGGTCCTCGAAATGAGCTAGTCAGGAAGTCTTCAAAAACGATGAAAACAAATGAAAATCTCCAGGTAGAGGGTAAGTCGGCTACGTGGATGTCATTTCCATGGAAAATCAAGATTAAAGGGTGCATAATCGCCATTTACTCCACCATTTTTTGTGTGTCGTCAATTTGAATGCCGGACGGTTTGGTCCTCGTGAGCACAATAAATTTAATACCATTATTCTTATTACAGGTGCCGCGTCCCATGCGTAATCCGGAAACCTAGCAACACCGGTTATTCCCCGCCGATCACCCATGCAACCATCAGCCTGGCCCAACTCCGTTGATCGGGTGAGACCCGGTCTTTCTACGTGCATGGTCTCTCCGGAACAAAACAGCACAGCCACATCCCCGTATGGCACGAACGTCGAGGAGTCACTGGATTGGGGGTGGGGTAGGTCTGAACCCCAGCCGAACGAACCCACGATTACATTTGAAATGCAAGCGAAAATTAAAATGGAATGCAAGAGCCTACCCGAAGGCGTGCGAGACACGGCGGCCCACGCCGTTGACGCGCCAGTCGTTGGTGTAGAGCCCATCGGGGCGAGCCGAGTAAATGACAATGTATTGAAGGTCACGCCACGTCAATCGCGGATTGGCGGATAGAGCGAGTGCACAGATTCCCGCTGCCAACGGGGCGCTGGCCGACGTCCCAGAGTGACTGTCGGTGCAGGTGTGATTGAGGTCGGTAGTTACCTAAAGTGTGCACCAAACCACGAAGTTCAGATCACCGCATCCGCCAGATCAGGGATTCCCCTCATCGTGATTTTTCCACATCAAGCTGTTTTAGTGGAATTGAATACAAGTTAGTTACATACAAACTCACCATGCAATATGATTAATGATTTGCCCTGATAGTATTTAAGGGACCTGGATCTCACAAAATAGGCTAGGGCTTTCATGGAACCGGATGTAGCTGGCTTTTCATGAAAACAAATATTTTGTTTTTTTATTGAGAAAGATGAAGAATTTGTCAACACCCATCTCCAATAACATTGAGCAGAAAATTGGGTATGGAACGTTAAATTGATATCTGCTTTCGTATCTAATACCTAACAGACACACAAACGGTCCCATGTAATATCCATTCATTCTCATTTACGGTATGCAAGTGAATGCAAGAAAAAGGAAGAAATAGTCCATCTTCGGTGCAGCAAGGTTGTACTACAAGAAGATGAGTAAATTTAATTTAAATTCACACAGAACTTTCAGCGTCGCATTTCACTCGTGTCCTCAAACCCCGAATCGAAGAAACTAAATCAGTAAATTGAAATATCGTTGGTGCCGCCTCATCTAAACGGCGTTTCCACTCACACCGACACAAACCACATTTTCAGCATTTCACTAATTATTTCGGTGCTGGGGGAGGCTAGTAAGGTCGTCAACTGAGGTCATCGTCCATGTTTGGTTGTGTCTGTGAACGTCAGTAAAACGTTTAATTTTATCCCTAAAAGATGATCCTTACGAAGAAGAAAAAGAAGAAGAAGCAAAGCAGCAAGACATTTATAAAAGGAATGATTTTTGCTAATTTGCAAGCGAAATAAATATACGAGACAACACTAGTCCTAATAGATTGGATAAAAAGACGAATTAACAAGAGCCGCTGAACAGGGGAATCTAATTGGATGAAGGCGGCATCCAGAATCCCTTGATCTTTGGTGTGTCCGCGCTTCCTTGATAAAATACTCCATTCGCTCCCCTGCCCCGTAGAAAAGGTTGCGGCACTCCAAATCACACCGCTGAATCGACGAAATTCGTTGGGATTTCCTGCCCCGGTTTTGGGACAACATGTATCGCGGTTTATCTGCATTCAAAAGCGGTGGTAATCACTGCCGTGCTGTCGTCTCCTTCCCAAGACAAATTCCTACTCAGTGGACACTACTGTGATACGTATTAATTATACCTACCATATCTCCTAGAACCCATATGAAACGCGAACCGTCAAGAATGGTGGATTACCGAGACGTAATGTTCGAGGAAAACCAAACATCGTAGAAATTTACGGGGTTCTCGAATTGCATCGTGCAGGGAATTGTGACCAAATGCGTCGAGGTTCTTGGGCCAAATATAAATGAGGTTACGATAATCCGTGAAGAGAAGAGTGGCAGCATTGCGGAATTCAAGCAGCCTCTTTTGGATTATTTTGTCCTCGGTCCAGATTCTGGGTAGTGTTTTTCGTGGCCCTACACTCCCACGGAAGATTTATTGAGGCTACGGAACGAGGCGGACATTTGTTGGCAATAAAATATTTGATCCGTTTATTCCAGCTGCGAATTTCTGTGCGTTTTTTTCCATTCTTGCAATTGGTTACGAATATTAAACTGCTTCTCAAACATCCAGGAAAATTAAGTTGAACAAATGAGGTTAAGCGAGGTAAAATTGTCAGAAAACAGGCAGACAAGACACCACACACAAGTAGAAGGAACACAGGGCGTTGCTCAATTCTTGTTCATGTCGAAGAGTCTGGATAACTCCTTTTGAATTCTCACCCATAAAGGCTGATTTGGTAAAACCGAAGATATTAGATAAATACCCGAACGTGGTCGCCACTTGGTTCTTCAGAAGACGCTACCTTCAAAAGGCCGAATTGATTAAAATCGGGGCAAATTTTCAGAAAGAGAGGCATTAATTAGGTAAAAGTTGCATTAGTAGAGGTCGAGAGACGAACTCAAAAACGCCGCAGATATCAGATAGAACCAAATGCTTACGACGCCCTTCTCGCCCTGTCCCCCGCTTGAGTAGGTGACGGCCAGCGTCGATGAACAGGTCTCGGCGTACCAGGGGATGGTTCCGTGCTCAGACGCCGAGCTGACACCCAGGGTGTAGATGCTGTTTGTGTAGCCGTCGCAGTTGCAGTTGTCGCTGTACTTTCCACCGTTGCCGCTGGCCCAGACGAAAATCGACCCGAGACCACCGCGTCCCTAGACAATAATGCGACATCTTTTTTAGAACTGCGATGGAAGGCAAAGGCTATCGCCGGGCTACCTTCGATCGATTTCATGATTGATCGCAGTTTTTCATAAACACAGACACTCAAAAACAACAAAAAATGCTGCTAGAAATACTCATCTAATTAAAAATAATTGTTAAGGCAGACTGTCAATTTAGGGATTAGAATCGAAAAAAACGATGGCATTAAACATTTTAATGATACAATAAAAAAAGCGACATGGGGGCAATCAATCACGGTGAGTCTAAGATTTGGATTGGCCAAACCTTCGGCAATTTATCACCATCTTCTAGACTCTAGAATCTAGTGACGTCGACGAAACGGGGTTGCCTGTTTGCCTCCATTTTATTGGAAAGGGTGCCGCTCTAATTTCACGGCCATCTTATAAATGATCTAGGCCGACCAAGTTTTTCCCCTAAGGAATAACCATTAAATTACAGACATGGCCAATCAGGGCGCTGCATTTTACGTTAAATGGCCTTTACACACTTATACGTAGTTGTCCCACATCGAGGCCACGCAACTACACGTATTCCTTTACAGTGGGACGAACAGAGGGGTATCCCTGGCCGCAATTGAAGACACCCAAGATACCCCCGTCCCCCGCAAGGCTCGTGCTATTTGTTTACCTAGCCAAAGTCAGGCCACTTTATGTAAGAGGTGCATGTTTGCAGTGTTGCAGGAGACACAAGGCACCTGTTGACATATCCTTGGCCTTCGGGCGATTCGACGAAAATTTACACTTCCGCAGGTTAATGCGAGTTCAATTTGATAGGATGAAAACGGGCATTGTGAATCGGCGATAAAATGCCCCTATATTGGTACTAGTAGCACCTCTGGTTGTGGGGTGTTCTGTGAAGGCACTATCGTGGTAATTTCAGGCTCGTTGGTCTCCAATCGGCACCTACTTTTCACTCTAACCCTGGGATGGATTCACAGATCGAAACGACGTGCGTATGTACTCCAGCGACTTGGAGGCAAACCTCCCCTGCGTCTGGAATGTAACTAGCCTGAGTGGTATTCATCCGCCTAAATCCATAGTGCTTTCTTGAAGGTCGCACTTGGCTGTTGAAAGGTGTGTCAGCTTCGCAGCCGATCAAAAACCGGTTGGCATGCTCGGCACGTCACGTGCGCCTTATTCCCCAGACCGTTTGCGCAAATTTCACCAACTGCGACAATTCACGGACCGGTTGCTCATCCTCTATCAAGCGGAGGTGGGGGAGACGGCAGCCTCAAAAACAGTGCCGATCTCTTGATGCTAAACGAGTGGTATTTACTGACAGGCTGGGCGGGTGTTTTATCTGTCGCAATTATGAAATTTGCGGAAACCTGTTTGTGCATATATATAAAAACGGGAATTGTAAGGATGACACAAAAACCGCGAAGGCATCTGGAAGATCTGGGGATCTGTTGGCCTACCTGGGAGTTTTTTCATAATTATTCTATTTTAAGCGACCAGTTGGATTGCGTCAATTTATATTTGTATTGATCAAATTGTGACAAATGTCGATGCATTCTACAAATCTTTCGACCAATCTATTAAAAGCACCATTTAAAACAACATTTGAAGGGCGTGCTGCACTGGGACCAGCGGACCCAAGAGAAAAACGATTCCGAACGAGTTCAAGAAAACAGCAACCCCGAGTTAACCAGACTGCGTCAACTACCACAACCCCTTTATTTTCCACACGTTTTCTAGAACTGAAGAATCTGGAATCAACCTTCTAGGGAGAGGCCCACGACAGGCCCCCTTACTATTACTACTTCTTACTACGAATACTACTACATCTACTACCAATACCACTACTCCAACTACTGCTACTGTAGGTGACAACTGAATGATGTCATTTGACCGGCGGTTGGATTTAAGTTCTCGAAAACCCGGTGAAATTTCTTTTTGTAGAGCAAACCACCAGAATTGTCAGTTCCACAGACAGTAAATGGAAAATTAATAATTTCGAGCCAAGACAACGGACTACCTTGAGAATGCCGTTCTTGAAAGCCATCCTTGCCAGCTTCCCGGGCCCGTCGACGGTTCGCCCGTCGTCCTCGGGCCCCCAACTGGCCGAGTAGATGTCAATGTGCTGGAGGTTGTGGCTGAGGGAGCGCGATTCCATGGCGTCCGTGACGTCGCCATCGAGCATCCGGACGCCGCCGATGCGCGCCTTGAAGGCGATGCCGAGACCGCAGATGCTGTTGTTGGCAGCGGCGGCAACTTCGCCCGCACATCGCGTACCATGTCGGCTGAAGGTAAACAAGAAACCATCGAGTCATTGACGTCTTTGGGGGACATGGGAGAGGCTGAAAGATTCGGTCTTGGCTATCTTGACCCCTCTAGACTGCTCCTTTTCCGTACGATTATCACCAGCAAGAGGATGAGGCTGCTGTTTGTCTTCAATAAACGTTTAATTTCGAATTTAGCTCTTTAAGATCTAATGTCCAATTTGTAAAAGCGATTTTAAGGTATGGCAATTATATTTATTTTTGCGCTGGAATGGCGCGCAGGACAGTCTTGTGATGGATCACCTGAAGGGCGTTTGGCAAACAATTCGCTTCATACTCAATTATAATTCAATATTTGGTTTAACTTATCATACGTCTGCGAGGTCGGCAGACCAATTCCCCTGCATATTTAACACGTTCGCGAACTGGTGGCAAAAGATGACAGACGGCATAGTCGAATGAAGCGACTTGTTCCTTGAAATAGTCTATCAGCCTCTTACTCCATCTACATCCGCCACACTCATTAATGTTTGTGGCAATTTGTGGTGCTCGTGACCTCAATAAGGCAATTCCTTTGCCTTCAGTTGCTCAATTTCAAGGGTGGGGGGGGACGAAGAAGATCACCGTCTCCCGAAGTCCAGCACACGATGCCAGGCGCCAGCGAAAAAGGCATCAGGCTGCCCTCATTCCAAATAGACGGTGCAATAAACCAGGGTTGCCGTCGGCAGGTCAACGAAACAGCGGTCAATGGAGCAATTAAGTGGCGCGCCCCGACGTGATATTTATAAATGGACTGGAGAGGTCCCGGGTGGTGGCAGGGTAAGGGCGCAGGGGGGTGGGGTGGGGTGGGGTGGGGTGTCATTCTCTCTCTCTCTCTCTCTCTCTCTCTCGATCGCTCTATGGCTCTCACGCGCGCATCATAAAATTGCGTGCACGCATAGGTTTTATTCTCCTGGAGGAATAATGAACTAAGACCCCATCAACCGCACATCGCACCACCTGGATTTTGTTGTCTTGTGGGAGCTGCAGCATTGTGCAAAGCGTAGATGTGCTCATCCTAGAAAGTCCCCAACTGACGCTGGGGACGTCGCCTGAACCCTATTTCAACGATTCGTCATGGAAATGTCATCCATGAAGCCGACTAATTCTCCATGAAGCAAACAAATCATCGAATTAAGGGCACTGTTATGTATTTCGTTGGTAAAACCCCTCCGGTTGGAAAGGAGAACATGTTATCACACTGAGCCAGGCAGATTTCGTTCAAGGCTGCGTCCATGAGAGTAAACAGAGACGCATAGAACAACTGAAGGGAACTGTCATTTGGGAAGTGTAAAAAGACAGCCGCTATGTCTGACACCATTTTTCTGATGAAAAATAAGGGGAAAAGGTAGCAGAAATCTTCGTTAACCTCGAATTGCAAAGCTGAGCGAAAATTTCCGATTGGATAAATTAACTGTAGGAAACGCTCGAGCGTTTATAGTTGACTTGGGCGTGTCAAGTGGTACAATTGGAAATTTTTTTATACCGAAACACATTTGGTCTCACATTTAGTCTTCGATTGCACATAATTATTTCTATTTGACGGCATCAAAACGATTACGGAATACTTGACCGTTGTCAGATATTGACACAGTCGTTTTATGCACACCATAATTTCGCCTCCAGCTTAAAATCAGCATTTCAGGGCATTATTTTTAACAGTCGACTGTCTCGAAATAACCATTTGGATTCCGTCTTGGACGGCTTTGTTTCTTAGTTCGTCGTTCCAGGCTACAAAACGTATCGGCACCTTCTTCCATGCCTGTATCATTAACCTTCTTCTTCTTCTTCTTCTTCTTCTTCCGCTACATGATGCAGCAGTCAGCATGCTTGCTCTGTTGGTGACGGGCCTCCATTCGACTCTCGGGTCAGGCAACCACGGGTAGCACTAGGGACGCCGTCAACTGTAAACATATTGAACTTAAATCTCTCCTCGCCATACTTCTTCTTCTTCTCCTTTGGGGCGTCTAACTCCTCCAACCAGGGGACTAGCCGGCAGCTTCAAAGATGTCGCGGATAGTAGTCGCCCACGCGCGGCGATCGGAGGCTGCGAGGTCAGAAAAGATTGTGATCCAGTTCTGTTTCCAGCGGCTCTACGCATTCCACGTTCGCCTTGACGGTGCTGATCCACTGTCTCGAAATGACCACCGACTCGGCAGCTACATAGACTCCATTCTTCAAGGGGATTTCACCAGTGAACTCCTCCTTGCCTTTTGTAGGGTTTTAGGTGACCCCGCCATCCCTGTTATTCGTAAATTTCTCAATGCGAAGGTCATACCGTCTAATTGTGACTGGGACAACTACTTACCGAAACTCGATCATTTCTTAGTTGTGCCGATCTTTAGTTTCACAAGAAACGTTGAAGTAGGAATTCTCGGAAACATTTTTCGTGTGGAACATTGTTTCTGTTTAATGCTGACGTTTTGGAACCTCGTGAACTGAACAAAGCGATGACCATTATAATAGGAATTATTATTACAATAGGGTGTATTTTCTTGAAAACCATAATGAACATGGGAAAACCTAAGAGACGATAACAGGATGAATATTCGAATGAGGAGTTTGTTTATCTCTTTGTTTGAGGGCTCGCGGAATGAATAGAGCCGTTCATTGTGCGTTTGCCTAACTTTATATCAGTTGATGGCTTAATTTGCTTTCTTTAGAGATCGGTAAATGTCACGATAAACGACGTCGTTATCGTGAAAAACGGACACATTCCTCGTGATTATTGTTTAAACAAAATGTCGAGGTTACAGAAGTGGCATGCTCTTACTCAATTTCGCCAGGTTGTGGGGGAAGTTTAATTGTAGGGCAAAACTATAATAAATAAAAAAATAATGGCAATTGCTTTATCATTACGGACTTACTTGATATTTCGAAAATCGCGTTCGACGTATCGCGGGTGGGGATTATCGTCGTTGCTATTTACATCGAAAGAAGCGAAATTGTCCTGAAACACACGTAAAAACAGAAGATAAAAAAAATTGCGGCCACAACTTCAAGGTGGGTAGATTCGACGTTTGAGTATTTAATTATACAAAGATCGGCCAAACAGTCATTATCGACTAAACGATGCCACGAATTGCTGGAAGGTTAGATTTGACATAATAATGAACTCCTCCACTGAGACTTTACACGCGCTTAAAAACGGAGATCTTATAAAAGCCCAACGTTCACGTAATTCCAAATAAACCGAGGTTCTCCCATGAAACCTCAAACGTGCTTGAAAAGATAAAAATGGCGTGCTGAAACCCATCTGGTGGTGTTAGAAATGGTGACACGCAATGCCAGCGCCGTGAAAGAGGGCAATAACACAGGGCGTTTTGACAACTTATGTCATTTACCACGAGCAAAGTAGGTGTTAAAGTGTTCTACCTTGGAAGACAGGTCAAAAAACCTTTGGTTGAAAACGATACTCTCTGATTTGGTTACTGGTTGTTTTAGTACATCAATTAGAATTCACCCGTTATAAGGACCATTTTACCCAACCCCTCTGTTGTATCCCACTTCATGAACCAATCAGCATAATATACATATATATGCGTCGAACCATAAATACATTCCCGCCATTCGATGCGTCTTCTTCGTAAAATGGCTGTCTGGGACGCATCCGTTTACATTAGTCTGCCATGGAAGCCCTCCCGCAAGGTCTAACATTCCTTAAGTGAGGATCTCCCAACTGGAAAAGCGCCACATCGTGTTCGATTTTTTATTTTGAATTCAGGGTCTATCATATTAGAAACGTTTATCAAGAACGAGTCGGTACAGGGCAATGCAAAAGACTTTCGCGTGCACTTTGGGCTTGGTAGCCATTATCCAGTACTTACTAAAAGAAGCCAACTTAAGAGCCAGCCGGCCAGCATTGAACAATTGCAAGATCTCCTTCGCCTACAAATTGTTGCCAGCCCAAAGGAAATGATCCGTAAAGTTTTTGACAAGTTTCGTTAATGTCTTCTCTGCAGTAGCGTAATTTTTGAACAAAAACATTCGAATCATCTTAACTTTATTTTCATTATTTATTCTAATTAAGTTTTATCAAACAAATTCATGTGTGAGATCATTTTACCCACGCAGTGTATAAATTTACACCATCACCACACATATTATCATAATGAGGAAGTCGGCTGAATTAAAACATTTCGTTAAATTGTAAATAAAAACAAAAACGGTGTATTTCTGGAATTTACACATAAACGAGATGCTACCTAAACAAATTACCGCATGGCCGCCATTACGCGTTTACCAGACTTTCTTTCTATACTTTCGCTTGGTTGAATCTGCTTTTCTTTATCTCGCTGGCATTTCGTTTATTCCTGTTAACTTATTCAGCATCTTCTATGTATAAACCCAACTGCTTGTATACATTTTAATGCTGAAACCTTTGGTCCTCGTGACCTTAATAAAACGAATACCATTATTATTGTTGTTTTCATGCACGTAATTCACGACGTCTACGAAGGCATCAAAAACGGCGACGAAGCTGATAGCACCTAGAGATTCAAACGCAGCGGTAACGTTCCCCTTATTTGCTAACCGCTACAGAATATAGACATTTTATTGTCTCATTAACTCCCACGGAATGTCTGAATTGTCGAACGTTGGCGACCGTGGTGGCAACGGCATTCAACAGCCGATTGATAGCATGTGTAATGACCAATAGACGAAGACAGGCCGGTTCACACAACCCACAGTTAATTACATGGTTACCGGGGCCACATCACTAATGCGACAAATCCAGAACCCATTTGCGTTTGAAGTATAAGTGCAGGGGACATGCCAGACTAACAGAAACCATCCACGGCAGACGTCACCAGAGAATAGTAGCCAGTGGGACGAGGGTGGGTGTGGGAGAACAGGGAGATAAAATTCATTTACATGGTCGTATATTTTGTCAAATAGCATTCCAAAGCACTCGCGTACTTCGAATAAATGCAGGAGAACCGACTGAAGACTAAAACATATTTACTGATTATAGAATAACAAGTTGCGTAAAAGTACTTATTTGCTGTTCATTTCCCTTATTAACAATCTCATTTTTTCTGGTTTCATTTGGCGAATCGTCATCATGTATATTTCACCGAGTGTTGTGTAAAACATTTCCGTCATCACCGATTGGGCATTTCATTTTCCCTAATAAAACGAGTTGCAACAATTATGTGGGCTCAAAATCAGAAACTCTCTCTTGCAAGCCCAGGGCTGGTCATCTCGTAGGATGGCGCAATCGCCATTTTACGGCTGATCTGTACAGACCAAAGAAACCCTCAAATTGCGGAAAACCGTGCACAAATTGGTTGGACCCCCACGTCCTTGATGTGGTGCCTCAAGCTTCCTCCTAGAACCCAAATGCATATACATTGGGTCTGTGTGCGTATCACCCTCTTACGGGTGGAAGATTGAGTCGGTGGGCGTTTTAAAGACTATTCTTATCATCGCCAAGAGTCGTAAATGCCACCCCGAGGCGGACTCAAGGTCACGTCAGCAATACCGACGAGATTGCCCAGATTTTGGTGCAGTCTAGCATGGAGACGCCAAATAATAGGGCGTAAAACGAAGAGGTGGGTCAAATTGAAACGAACGCGGAAATTGCGTTTTTTGGAAAAGCCGACGCCATGGAAACAACCCCATTCCACAGATATCCCTTCCCTGGTTTCACCGAACTTCCAGACTGGTCTATCCACCGCACGACTCGTATTATTATTATTATTATTATTATCCTGAATGGCTTTTATGGGGGCTGTATGATGATTTGCTAGGATAGTAAAAACCTTTTCGGACGACCCACTCTCTGGCAGTAAAACATTAAAAAAAAGTGAACAGACTGTGATGGTGTATGAGCAGCCAACTCTGTTTCAATTGCTGGGCGTTGGTGAGGTAGCCAGTGTTGTTTTGGTTAGGGAGCCAGTATATCAAGATTTTACAGCCGTCTTATACCGACAGGGGGGATTTAACGTGTGCAAATCGGTGCGAATCCGCGCGAATTAAAATAGCCACAACGGGTCGACGGAGTACCATGCAACTAATAATTAATGAAGTTTCGATTTGCAATCGTTTTTATCATTTGCGTAACAGTGCAAACAATGCATACACCAAACAAGCTGGACTTTGTGTTGTCCACTGCCAAGGAATTTTTGTGGCCCAATGATCCATAAAACGCCCCTGATTCACAAACACAGTAATTTTAGATCCCATGGCCAATCGAATAATTATTTCTTGAACGAAACATCACGCTGCTTCGTGATCTTGCGAGAAAGTCTGGCTTTTCCGATTCGTATTCTCGTCCCGGGATTCCCAGTGCCTTGAAGAGGTTGGCACAAAACTGGCGCACGGGTGAGAAGGGAGGGGACAGTGTAGTTGCGGAACTCACGTAGTTGTCCTTGAGGTCGGGGTGGTCGGTTTCGAGTCCGTCGTCCAGAATGGTAACCACGACACCCTGACCGGCGTAGCCCTTGGCCCAGGCAGCGCGGGCGTTCATGTCGATGCCACCGGGGCCTCCGCGATTCTGAAAGAGACACCACGCATTCCGGTCAGTTTGACCGACGCTTTTGTTGCGCCTATTATCTAAACTCCTAAACTAGCTAAATCTAAATGAATGGGATGATCTAGGCGAATTATTAAGATGTTATTTGGTTTTTTGCGATGAGGCGCAACTTTTCAGTCACATTTTTCTCCTCATTCGAGAATTAATTGCGACTTGACAGCTTGTCTTTTCGTGAGGCCATCTTCTGCGTGAGGCCATACTCCAGATTCGTCAGCCTCCTCCACACGCCGCCGTTTGGTTGCCTGATCTGGGAGTCGAACCCAGTGTCAAGCAAGAGCAGAGCGGCAATGCCAATCGCTACACCGCTGGGCCACTGCGGTGGTATATGTTTGGTGCAGGTTATTGATAGGAATTTTTGATAGGTAGGTAATCAATCTTGCACTCGAAGTAGCCAAATGGGTGCACAGGGCTGTTTGTTTTTCAGAGTTCATTATTGCCTTACTGCCAATGTACCCTTGTTAGTCAATATTCGTTTCGCGTTCTCCTCTAGAATAATGCCAAGACCTCCAAAGTGTAAATTAATTTGCTTGACTCGTTGAAAAATGAACAATAAAGACCTTACACTACAAAGCGCAATACCATTTGAACGTAGTTTTTAAGGCATTTAGAACAGGCGGTTTTCTGTCACGAAGGCTGAGATTGTTTAGTTGATATTATTTATGGAATGCCCAACCATCAACGCAGTTATGGAGACCGAGCATTTGGGCGACTTTTAGGCCACAGAAAATAAAGTCAGATTTAATTAAATAGTCACAAAATCCCCAAAAGCCTCGTGGTTACGCGCTGAACCACTAATTATTAAGTATTATACCCAACATTTACCCGTTAGAACCGTGTATCAATTGTTTTTGAATCCCGAAAGCCAGTTCTGGGGTTTTGGAAATAATTTTATTTCTTTGTGGAAAAGAAACTTTTCTTTGATCATTGAAATTCGCTCTGGTTAGGATCTGAGGAAAGAGACTTGTGTAAAAGATCAACCGGAGCTTCGGTATATTGGTAACAAAACATTCTTTATCTCGCCAACGGCTAGTCCAGCATGCATAATCTGCTTTTCTACAATTCCCAATCGCCTCATCGGTGTCTTAGGTAGTCTATTGAAGCAAGTAAATTGTACATAGCATTGAGGAAAAACTGATTTTCTGGAATTTCCGACGAGTAAATAATTAAAATCCAAATGTGTGGCAAACTACTTTGAGTGCTTGAAAGTTTGCGTATGCACTGATCATTTAATAATAATGGTAATAGTTCGTTTTTTTATCTCTCAAAGTCTAGCTCCTGAGCAAAACACAGGCCATTAGAATCGTAAAAATAAAAAAATATTACCATTGCCACCAGGATAACTATAATGGACGTTATTCCGTCGTGTGAAGAGCCTAACAAGGATTGCTGGACTAATTCGCTTGTTTTTGTATTTGCAATCTGCTCGCCTGCTGAGAATTTCTAACAAATCGCGTTGCCTAATTAATATTCAATTTGCGTGTTGCTACGTATCGCGTGGGGCGTCGGTCTATGATGTTAAAACGCTTGGCAGGGCACCATTACCTAAGGACAGGCAATTCCCACACGCGGGAAAATTTTTTACCAATTACCGGAATCACCTTCGCTACAGAGCGAAACATATCCTGTTGCCGGATATGCGGTCGCATAAAGTGTGAGCCGATTGCAACTAACGAGGTCACTTAGGGGCAAGTTAATACTTTAAATGTCGGACGGTGTAAAATCTTATTGATAAATTTGATTACCTAGAACTTATTCTGCGCCGTCCCTTACTAAACATTCCTCTGCACAGTCTCCACCACCCTGGATGCATGGGTGCAGTGTCTGTTCTAGTAGTTAAGAAAGGCCACACGGGGAGGCCATCCGACAGGCCCAGACAGCTGTCCATCGATCTTTACGAGACAGGCCGTCCGACTAAGTCCCTATTAAATGCCTCACTAGCATACAGAAATGTCCCCGATTTATTCTTTGTCTGGCCAGGTGGCTAAAATCCGACAGACGGGTATCTTCTACGATCGGCAACAACATTACTCACAGTAAAAAACCGGACGTAAAATCCTCCCAGTCTATGACTACAATACTGCCTTGTTAAAGCTCTGTGAATAACCCAATGAAGAGTCTGTCCTAGGGGCACCACCGCGTTAGTCACGAAATTAGAATAACCGCAGCTCTCTTCCCAAATAATCTTAGTAAGGGGAAACTGCTGTCCCGATAAATCAGGGTTCGAGTCATCGAAGTCTCCACGTCTCGGGCGGGCAAATGCGCAGGAAAGCTCCTTTCACACAGGCTTGGAGGTGAGTGGGGTGGTGAGGAATGTGAGGGGTGGGAATTCAGTCACGAGACGAGACTGACTCATGGTCATTCCCGAAACCAGACACCTCCACGACCGCTGCTATCTATTTTTGTGAGGAAGTGTCAATTGTGTCCGACGTCTCGTGGGCATAAGGGGGTGGTCACTCTCAAGACGGCAACAAGTACCGAAATCGGCCCCACTCGCTGACATAAGCTTAACACGACAACAACTGGTGTTGTTAACCCAATGCGCTCTTCGGTCGCATTGGATTCTGTCGTGCCGCAGAACGTTATGCGGACAACCAACCAACCCACCCAGCCCTCAATTTCACGGAATAACAAAAATATCCACGAAGAATCGGCATAATTTGCGCGCGCACCGACGTCTACTCAGACAGGCGAACGCGCTGACGGCCAGACGGAATTATTGATCAGCGCCGTGTCCTAACAAAACGACGATGACGACGAAACAGCCAGCAGCTAGACAATGAACAAATGGACAAAACGGTCGGGGGGGGGCGCCTCGTTTGTTTTGACAATAGAGAGATCCCCTCGCGACAGATATAATAATTAATAATTAAGGAAGAAACCCTAGCCTTTTTTGCTCAGTAAAGTGGTAAATTTACCTCGCTCCAATTTCGTTTATTCGTGTAAACTTATTCGTAATATCCTATATATAATCGCCCATTCCTGAATCGTGTTTGTCTGTTGTTCATTTCAATGCTGACTGGTTATGTCCTCGTGACCCTACTAAAGCGAATGCCATCATTATTCTTAACATTGGATGGGGCGGACTATATGGAAAAACCGCCCAAATTCCTGGGACCCTGTGTTTGATAGCCACTATCACTGGTTTCCAAAATTGTATACATTTGGAGGGTTTCATTTGTATTTCTCAGCACTGAACCTTCTTTCATATGCATTTCACCTTATTCTGGATCTTAGAGATCGTTCTAAATTTATATGTCCACAACATGTCTCAAACAATGTATAAAAGGTCAAAGCATAAGCAATAACCTGATCAATCTTTGAATCGGTTGCAAACGCAGTTTTCTCGTGTCTCTATGTAAAACCCTTCTTCTCGTATATGTTTTGTTTAATTTTTGGTCCTCGTGACCTTAATAAAACGACTGCATCAAACATTTAACACGCGGGCAATTCTTTTAGCCAAGATGGCAAGGACATTACCGCCGAAGCTGGGGAGCGTTGGATTGGTTGCGTTCTCCGTTAAGACTAACCTAAACAGTCTCAACGTAACCGTGACGAAAATAGCTAAAACACGCGAGCGTGGCTGGTATTTACAGCAAAAAAGCTACAGCTGCTAATCGAATAAATCCTACCAGATACCACATCAGAGGCCAGTTGGGGTCGTTGAATGTGTTTTGGAGGTCGCGTTTCACGCGGACTTTGGCTATCTGCTGTTCTGCCCAGTCAACCTGAAAGGAAATAATAATAATAATGACGGAGGCTGCACAGACGGCCAAATTACGCAAGGGCGTTGTTGTCCGGTGGCGCAGTGAGTCACTTGCGGACACCACATCGGTCCTACTCAAGACGCCACGCTGGACGCCCTTAGGCCATCCCGAAAGCAACTCCAGCCTCCGCAATCGACGTTTTATTAGACACACATCATTGGGAATGTGAATGCGACCCCGTGACTGATCAACGACGCAATTCAAACCTCCCAACGCGAATTTACGGCACGGCGCTGACTGATTTTGGTGGAAGGTAGATGGAAATTAGGACGAGGGGATGCAATTGAGCGAGATAGCGCTGAATCGAAGAATCCGCACGAAAGCGGTAATTTAGAAGACGAAATTTTGGAGTAACCAGACAAATCAACAATTAAAATCCTTCAGCAAATTTTATTGCCAATTTAAAAAGTGCCTAGGGAGATCCGAGCGCCACCCCATAGCCTCAATCACAGCATTTGAGCTGACCCAACCCCCAGTCATCCTGATCGACCCAAGCGCACGACCACTACATCCCCCCTCGCCACGGCCTGAAATGTAAATTCCAGCTTTTCCTCTTCTGCAAACTTCCTCGCTAACCCAGAAGGGCGAAATCCGACCCTAAGTTCCATTTCATGGAGTCACATGTTTAAATAAAGGAAGGTTCTAAAATTATGCAGCGTGAAATGAAGTCCCGAGATGCTTTAAAACTATTAAGGCAACCAGATTACTGATCGTTGTGACCACCTGTTGGCTGTATGGTGGGTTGTAAATCCATGTTAACACGACAGTTGCACGCCACAACTGGCCGTGAGCTTGACCGACGTCAAGTCCTTCGTGTTATCCACACAACCACCACCGAACTCCCGGGACTCCAGATGCAACAAGAAGTCTCTGTTTCTTTTATGATTTAGAGCGCTGTGCCTACGTACCATGGGATCTATTTACCGGAAGTTTCAAAACACACCAGCAGACTAGTCGCAGATAAATACAAGATATTGATTGGACGAACATCTGTTAAGCGGTATTTCGTTGGTTCCATAATTCGCAGTCGGTTCCCTTTGGGCATAAAACTTAATAAAAGCACGGCGACTGCCCCTACGTCAAACAGAGATATGCAGAGACACGGAGATATCCATCGATTAGCCGATGTTCTTCTGGATAATTATTATTTGCGTGTGCAATCAAAAGCGAAAACGAACAAGCAAATAAGGCGCCAATTAGCTGCCATCTTTAAGCCACCTGGGCCATCTTCTCACACCGAACAAAAGTGAAAATGCGGCCCAAAACGTGGACGTTTCGCACACAATTGAAAAGAAGGTATAATCTTCACGCGTGCGTGTGAGCAAGAAGACGGAAAAGGCAGATTTTCGATGTGCCAGAATCGTAGCCCAGACTGCTTGATGGGCGAGTCCCACTATAGACAGCTGGGTGATTCCAGAATTAAATTAAGAGCAGCAAAGTTGGTGGACATTAACGGAATCTGCACTGGCCCATCTCTAGCAAGGCAGACTGAAGATGGAATGTCTTGCTGATAAGACTAATTCGGACGATAATTTAATTTGGAAAAATACGAGCGTGATATTCCCAGCCTATTGGCTAGAAGCATTTATCAAACAAAACGCTGTTCTGCCGTACCAAATAAGTCGCTTAGTTGGCAGACTAAATGGCAATGTGATGACGCAGACATGTCACTTGGGGTACTCGATTATTGGGGTCAGACGCCTTTGGGCGGGGGTCATCAAATGTGTGAGTCACAGTTCAGAGACGAGCAAGTTAAGTAAATATTTGAAATACGTTGCGCGTAGCTAATTAACGATTGAATTTCCTAAGGCGGTAATGTTGAAGACTTCAAAACCGTGGATTCTTCTTATTAAAAAAAGAACGGTGGATGTTCTGCGATTTAATGGGGATTCTGTAAGGATATCTCATTCAGCGGGATAAATAGCCGGCACTTTCCTCTTGCAGTGTGAAATTAAATACTGGAATATGCCCAAGAACAATAAAATGGAAGAAATACGGTTAAAGGGTCGGGTTTCTCAAAATAGATTTATAGAAACCGAAAAAAACAGGACGAACAAAATCTCCTAAAAATGTGAGTGCATTTAAAATACAGTGATTACATTTAATGCACCTAATTTAAATTACCATCTTGAAGCAAAAATTAAATATAAACATGCCCATAATGAATTATTAGAAAACAAATAACTCAAGAATTGAGATTGAATAAATTCCACCGCCCATGTCCGAACAATGGCACGCGGCGAAGGTCAATTCAACTTGGCTGGACATTATACACGAAAACATACGTGGGGGTCAAAGTAAAGCTGATTCTGATGGTAAAGGTTTTTTTGAAGTGACCTCTTCGACACCCTCCGATGTTTGAAATGGTAAATTCCGGGGATGATCTAGAAAAGAAGTAGTCATTTGCAAAACATTTCGCGTTGTAACCAACAAAATTTATAACTATAAAAATTAAATAAGAATTACGGCAATAAATGTAGCATTGATATGTACCGAAACAGTATTTATGAATTATTCACTAATAGAAAACATCACTTATAAATAAAGAAGTAGATAAAAAACGATACTTACCTCGCCTAGATATACAAATCCATATTTTTCTGCCAGTTCTTTAGCAACTGACTCGCCACCATGAACCTGAGCAGCCCAGAAGGGAGTAAAACGTTTAGGTGGAAGACGGCCCTGAGGAGTTGATTGGCCTTTCATCTCGTCTAACGATAACTGGTATTGTTTCGTAATTTCATGAGCAGTATCAACGGCAGTTGATCGGGAGACCATAATAGTAAATATTGCAACGATAAATATAATAAATCGGTAGAGGGGAAGTGCCGTGAAATTCCTATGCCCTCTGGATCCACCGTAATTTATTATTGGATACCAGGGCATGTATAGAGAAAAATAAAAAGTAATCCTCGCTGTCTTATATCATGTCAAAATAGAAATTCAGAGAGTGTAAATTGACATCGGTAATTTCAGAAATTCACGTCGTATAAGCAGTCAAAGTTTTTTTAATTTTCAAAAAGACGTGTATTTCCGAGTTCTAATGGTACACACAAGCCTGTCATCTGTTTCTGAATTTATGCACCGACCTCACATTTAAATGAAGGATCTGATTATATAGAACTGCATGTGGGACGTTAAAACAAACAACCATATTTTCTATTAACACGTTAAATATATAATGATCATATTTATACCTATAATAAACACGGGATAAAATTAGAGAGTTTGCAGATCATATGGTTTCCCTTAAAATATGTTTTACATGCGAACAGAAATAGCCGAAACAAGTTTACCCGAATTGCATCGTCCATATAAATTAAAAATGATTACATCCCAGAATAAATATTATACAATCAATGGTTCTGCTCGCTCGCATGACAATTTAAATTAATGGAGGAAAATCATGTTGTCTAAAACATTTCTATACATATACATTCCTTTGAAAATCTCCAACACTACCAAATATATTTCCGGATATACTCTCGATACTTAAACCTAATACGTTCCCAGTGATGCCGTAGGGTATGATAAATGGGAGTGTAGAAGTTAACTATCATATTTGATTATAAATAACGTTATTAGTAAGCTTTTACATACTTTCCAATAGCTTTTGAAGTTCTCGTCTCGATTAAGAGTTTTGTTTTAATAGAACCGTGAAGAATCGCGGAATTTTCGGGACGATCGGTCACGCTATCGTTAGCTTTGTGAAACCATTGATACTCCGTGTTAATTACCTTTATGTCGAGGAAAAATTGTGAAACTAATCAAGCAGGCGAACCGGAATATCCACCCAGGGATTGCTGTATCTACGAGAACGTCGACGACTGCACGTAGTCAAGATCATTCTTTGCTCGTGAAGCTGGACAAAGAACTGACGTCAACGGCGGTGCGAATCCGAGTGCTACTGATCAAAATGGCGAATCTTCGGGCTGAGCTTCGGGAAAGGAAGCAGAACGATGCCCAGTTGTCGCTAATCTCTGCCCCGGCTATGGAACGAAAGCCGTTGCCCTATATAACTGTTCATTTCCCACGAAAGAACAATACAAACCTCGTTCCTGTCTGCTTTTCCATGGTCAATGAAATCCCTCTTAACCCTGCCGCATACTCTTATTCTTACAATATGGGGGTAAGGACACAAGACTGGGGAAAACGGGGTTACAAACGGCTGGGGAGGGCAATCTGTTAGGGAATGGGGAGAGTTCGGTCGTTGGGGGAATACGGGGGTACGAGGCAACGGCTCCAATTCTTTAGCCGTGGAACGGGGCAGTGGCTCTTGTTCTTTAGCCGGGGTATTCTCAGGCGACGACAGAGCCTTGTTCCTTCGTCTGTCTCGACGCTCGGAGAGTTTGACCGCCATCAGCTCCTTTTCCAGCTTTGCGATATTAGCTCGGGAAGTATTAACGGGTCGACGTCCTGTTGTCGACATCTTCTTTGTTACGCCCACTCTGGGCCGGAGATTTGGGATATTCGCGTCCATCGAGTTTGTAAATAGCTCAAGGAAAAGGTAAACAGTTAATCTGAAAAGCACCGTTTCTCACGTTATGTTCACATTAATCAAAACAGCACAACGTCCAAAGATGATCGTCACGAATAAATAACAATTTTAATTATTTTTTAATGGTTAGAACCCATCAGAGAAAAATTCGCCGACAATACGTTTCCTCTCCGATAAAATTTCTGACAAGTGTCCTTTTAGAGAAGAACAATAACGTCGTACCTTAACAACCTATAATTTCTCATTTACGCTTCCGTCACACCTAAACGTAGGCGAACTAATCCCTCGTTGGTTCTATTTATTCCTCAATTCACCGTAGTCAATAATGATTACTTTAATAATCTTTATGAATAAACATGGTAAGCTCCTTGACGAAAAATGACCGATTTTACACAAATATATAATTTAATTTATTTTAAAGCACAATTATCCAAGACGTTTGTTGTATTTAATATAGCCTCTTGCATATGACCTTGAACTATTTTATCATGCGATTGTTCAAAAGAATTGTGTAATTTACTGTACACCCGCGGCATTTGTTAGTCTACTATTTTATTTTTTATGTATTCATTTAAGGTATAATGTCTTACTTCAGTAAAGTCATAACGTCGGCGTTAACTCCAGATGAGGGATGGTGCAGTCGAGGTGTGTTTACATTATGATATATTTTGAAATCGGTATCCCGTTTATTCAATTTCATGGTATATTTTAAACGTTAATATTAGTCCATTCACGCTAAATATTTGATAGTAAATTCATCAATGATTAATATACAAAGATCCTTTTTGAATAGTCGTGTTTTAAATCGCATGCACTTTGTAATTCATCCATTATTATGTGTTTACTTCGGAAAATCTGTCCTTCTTAGTTACTTGGGTTTGTAAAACATGAAACTCTGTTTGCGTGATATAATTAGCTTAACAGAGGGCATTGGCGTTTGCGTGAGCCTAAAAGTGTATACAGACGACTGTTTTCTTATGCAGGGAATGGCCGGGCGCTGGTAAATAATGACAGCGGTATTAAAAATAACTGTTCTCCATTCACGTGTGACTGTTTGGGACCGTTTTAGGGTTTTGAATAGGAAGGCATTGTTTCAGAAGGATTAGAGTGGCAATGTCTGCATTTTGGTGGGGATTGGGGTTTCTGATAAAGTGGAAGCGGATTTGTTACTAGATTTTTGGACTAACGACGGAAATATTTTTCTTCCGACTGTAAAAATCAATTTAGCTGATTTTGAAAAGCTTTTTTTCTAAATTCAAAATGTTTTCTTATGGTTGAACATTTCATTACTTTTTCGGTCCGTAAATTTTAATTTTTTTAAAATCAGAAAATAAGTTGACGTGTATGAAAATAAACGTCTTTTATCAATCATGAAAATTTCTATTATAGATAATGACGAAAAAATAAAATTAGAAAACGACAAAAGTTATGAGCGCCTTGCAGCACCTTACGTACGTTTGGTAACTGTTTATATCATTTTATGCGACTTTATAAGTCAATAAATTTTAACTATCGTGATATTATAGCGCAATCTTACAAGAAATCGTCGTTTAAACGAGTTAAATAATGACTCGATGCCAAACGCGTTTGTTGTAAGACCGAAAAAATTATTGTTTGACAAAAAAACAAGCAATTTAAAGGTAATCAATTATGAAAAGAATATTGACATTATAGAAATGTTTTTCTGTGACCAATGTATCAAACTTGACGCGGCCAGTTAATTTGGACGTTTCAGGGTTAAAGCACTTTCACATAGAAGGTGAGTTTGGATGAATGTCATCGGTTAATAGTTTTTTCAATACAATGAAATTTATCCTAAAACTAAGGTGTGTTAGTATTGTATGGAGGGTTGAATTAACCCTGAATATAGAATAGACGAATTGTCTGTAATACCGGTAAAACTCTATAAGCCAACCGAGACCTTTAACGAATGAAGACACGTGCAGCGATGTTGTCTAGAATATTCTTAAAAGTTCGGTACAATATTCAGTATAGTAAAACACAATTAATAGTTAAAGTTAGCGACCACCACATCCACCTGGGTGCAGCAGCTTCGATGGCATGCGGTAGTCGACCAGCGATTTCAAACCCAAACGCTCCGAGCGCCGAGGTAGAGCATGCGAGCTTTGGTCTGGAACGGATGGAGGCGTATTAGCCGGATCAGCTGGTTCAGAAGGATAAGAATCATCAGTAACGGGCATAGCTGGTTCATCGAATCGGATTTGATCGACATGCCGACGATGACTTGATAAATCAGTGACATCGAGGATAGTAACCATACGATTTCCACTTCTTCCAAGAATAAGACCGCGAGACGGTCGAAAATCATTCCCTTTGAAAAAGGTGACTTCTCCCGATTTAAGGCATTGGAACGATGTATTGAGTTTGCGCCCCTTGAATAACACAACCGGACTTTTACCAGTGGTAGCTTGATCAGCATTGCGGTACTGCATCAGGAAATTGTCGATAGACCGATCGAAGTCTGTAAATGTACTTGGTTTCATGGATGATATAGCCACCTTCACGGTCTTGACAAAGTTCTCTGCTAAGCCATTCGACTGAGGATGCCTGGGAGCCGTGAGCAAATGCCGGCATCCGAGACCTTTGACCCAAGTGACCAAATGGTCGGCGGTGAAATGTGTACCATTGTCCGTAACCAAAACGAGCGGAATGCCTTCACGGCTGAATAACTTCCGAAACACCGCTTTGGTGAAGTCAGCATTGGCACTGGTCGTCAGAAATACTTCAGGCCAACGTGAAAATGAATCGATCACGACAAGAGCATAGTATTTGCCGAGAAATGGTCCACAATAATCAGCATGTATTCGTTGCCATGGCTCACAGGACCCTGGCCATGGAGACCATTTAGAAGGCCTTGAGGGCAACTTGTGCAAGCAGCCATCACACCGGGCAGCCGTTCGCCGGATATCGGCTTCAAGTTCCGGCCACCAACATGAATTTCTTGCCAATGACTTTATTTTATAAACACCAAGATGACCGGAGTGCAGATCGTAAAGAACAGATTTGCGCAGCACTGGTGGTACCACAATACGGTCTTGATAACATAAAAGACCTTCTGGAGTGGAACCCAAATCGTCCCTCCGAGAGTAGAAATATGGGAACTTCTTTTTATCTGCATTATTCCAGCCCTTTCTGAGTGCCGTTCGAATTCTCTTGAATGCCAATCGCGTCTCGGAGATGAGAACATCGCGACTCACAGGCAGTGGTTGCAGCAGGAGAGACGAGCCTTCCGTAATCTCCTGTGTAGTAGCAGTTCTGGATAAGTAATCGACATGCTGGATATGTTTGGCAGGCCGATGAACCACGTCATAAGTATAGGCGCTCAAAGCGAGACGCCACCGTTGCACCATAGCTGCAGAAGCGTTTGACAATGAATGACTTGGATTGTAAATGAATTTCAAAGGTTCATGGTCAGACACAATCGTGAATCGTCTGCCGAATAAGTATTTATGCAACCGCATCACAGCCCAGAAAACCGCTAAGGCTTCGCGATGCGTTTGGGCGTATCCATGTTCAGCTGTGAACAACCGCCGTGATATGCAGACAACAGGTCGGCCCTCTTGCTCCAACACAGCAGCTATGCCGGAGGGCGACGCATCAGTAATCAGTGTTGAATGCATTCTTGGTGCGAATGGTTGTAGGATAGCTTCTGATTTCAAAAAAGCGAGCAACTTTCGTAATGTCTGCTCATGCATGCAATTCGACGGGGACTGCATTTCCACCAAAGAATTCAGTCTTTTCTTGTCTGGGTAAAAACCAGACTTATCGACAGTAAAACCAAGGCAATCAAACATTTGGATGGCTAATTTGCATTTCGACGGATTGTACAAGGTAGCGATTGCTTGCCTTTTATTTACCCATAACAAGGTACAGTAAGCCTTACCTTTGGCACGTGTCGGAGGAACGAGGGAAAATGAGCCAGGGCATTCTCAGCCGCAGTTAGAACTTCTTAACAGTTCTCCCCCACGGTTCGATAAATATAGCGATGGTCGAGGTTCACATTCCGGGTGTTGTCTTCACTTGATTCGCCCCGGACCGGTACGATTGATGAATCTCAGACAAACCAACACACAGCTTGATTAACGAATGACGCGCGCCTTTTGTTATCCACACATTTCAAACAAAGAGCCACCGTACATAAAAGTGAAGACATTAATTTCGTAGTTTTCGTTCACTACTTCTACAAAGATACCTATTTCAGGCAAGTATCCGGACACTTCAACTAACTTGGTCGCGCCAGGAATTTCGGTTTTGTTCACGGTTACTCTATTGGAATCGAACACCCTTATAGAAGGCGTCGAATTTGCAAAAATCCTCCATCCCTGCCAGCGAAACCCACTTGAAATTCAACTTATCATGAGAACATTGAAACCGGCAGTAAAATGTAAGTCCCATAACCGATCTAATCTGACAGTCTTGAATGAACTTCACGCTGGACCGTGTCTTGTTGGATCATCGTGGCGCAGTTTGTTAAGATTCACCAAAAGCAGTCATGAGCATATTCCGTTGAGATTGGAGCACAATTTCGAGTTTGTAAGTTATTACTATAGAAAGAGGCATTAATCCTGTTGTTTTAGAGCAAAAGCATGGCGTTTGAACCCGCGTCCTGTCAGTTCAGCCTAACTTCCAATAATAAGGACATGTTAATGGAATTCTCGCCACAAAATTGTGGAACATTTTCCGAAGTATTTCAAGTCATGTCTGGTAGCACCATGTTGGGCAATATCGCTTGCTATGGTAAGTTAAATCTTTACTATCCTTAATTACAAGGATACGCTGAAAACCTTCAAATTGACTTAAAGGAGAACTGCTCAAAAATGGACTCATGGCTACAGTCTATCAACAAGCAGTCGACTGGAAGCATTTATGTTTGTTGCTCTCTACCTCCCATCACCACAGGAGTTTGCTTGACACGACAATATATTTTGACGAATAATGGGTAATATTATGGGCTTTCATCACGTTGTAGAAATATTGATTTAAAACTAAGTTCTCCTAATCAATGTGAAAATGGTTTTGATATTTCATTTTGTGGCGATTGCCTATCAAAGAGATCTTCCATTCAAATCTTGATTGGTTTTAAATCAACCGAGGTAAGTGTTGTTTTTTTCCGTATAGCCCTGAATTTGCTTTTAGCTTGGTTCTCAGCAATGCGAAATCCCAATCCACTGTGTACAGGATTCGCATTCAGCAGCACAAACTTTATATGAGCTGGTCAAATTCAACCTTTCGGTTATAGTAGATCGTCCATCGCTAACACTTGATGTCACTCACATCGACATGATGGAGCCCTTGGTTCTTACTCATCCGATGAAGTTAACTTTCAAAGTAAACGCGTTTTTAATCTGACAAAACGTTTGCAACGTTTTAAGGTGATTAATCCATCCGTGAACTGCACAAGTTCATTTTTCTGGGATCTTAAGCGTGCTAAATTTAACGGAATCTCCAGCATAATCGACGAGACGTCAATGAAAATTTCGATTTTTCCCGAACGTGGGTGTTTGGAACCGTCGTCTTCAATGCAGACGA
Source organism: Proteocephalus fallax (assembly GCA_028672205.1). Classification (NCBI taxonomy): domain Eukaryota; kingdom Metazoa; phylum Platyhelminthes; class Cestoda; order Proteocephalidea; family Proteocephalidae; genus Proteocephalus; species Proteocephalus fallax. The sequence continues at coordinate 74,878 of JAPUBX010000612.1, forward strand.
AGATATCCATCGTTCCCACCAAAACTGGATCTTTTAACATAGAACTGCCATGCTTTTATAACATGGAGGATACTGTTTATTTACAAATTACTGGAAAAGTCATTGTATGCTTTACTAGTCAAAACTGTTCATCGTTTGTTATACAGCCGAGAAGGATTAATTTTGATTCTCACATTTAGTCACCCACAATCGAGATCGATAGCGGCGACATCGACTTTGGTTACATTGGAATTGGTGAATCTTCCGAACAGTGTATCTATCTTCGAAATCAACATTCGATTTCATTGAAGTGGGTTGCCTCGTATCCCTTGGAGGTTTGTTGCTTGGACGAAAATATTTTTTGTAGGACGGTTCAAAATATCATTTATCAGCGGAAAATGGAATTATAAAACCAAAATCCAGACAAAAAATACGATTAACAGTGCCAGCGCAAAAGTTGGGCGGATTCCGCGGTACAATTGAATTTTTGGTTCCCGTTGCAGAGTCGAGGTCAGTTGATCGGTTTGCTTCGCGTAGTTGCTACTCACATATTTAAGTAATTAATTATTTTAACCGCAGGACTGTCCGATTTTGCGGGCATGTTGTAGCACCGTCGATTGAAATCGAGCCCCGTCAACTTCATTTTGATAAACTTTATCTTAACGTCCCATCATCATCTGGTGTAATCGTCAAAAACTCGTCACAAATTTATATTTGCTATAAATGGCAAATGGTAAGTAGGCTAGTCAGCGTTTCAATTTTTTTTAAATCGTCATTTGATTTAGTTAAACTCAGTAAGGATACGCAAAAGTTCAGACTGATTAAGGTCGGGATTAACCGACGTAAAGCCGAAGAAGAGTATCAAGGATTGATTACGCAGGCGTTACCATTGCTTTTCAAATAGGATTAGACAAACTAGAATTCAGTTTTCATACTAACTGAAACATTGTTTAAATTGAATTCAATTGTGCTTGCACAATCTAAGGTTTATCTTATCCTTGCATTTTTTGATAGTGTTCCGGCAGAGACGCCCAAAATGCAAATGTGAACATTACGCCAGCCGGGGGGAGATTATTCCCCGGTGAAGCCAAACCAATTCGAATAGAGATAACTGCACTAACTCAGGTGAGTTTTTATGACGGTAACCTAGCATTTTATCTGAACTGCCAGCACATGCCGCTCCCACGGTCCTAATTTCATGCAATCTCGGGACAACCAATCCTCCTTTCACTCCCGCTAACTAGAGGGAGGCGTTGTGTCTACGTGACGAGAAATACGATTTGCATTTGCGCGCATGCATGCACGAATTCGCACGTGCGCACACACCCGCGAATCACTTTTGTCTTTTAGACGGCCTTGGACGACCTCCGTCTGCGCTGTATCGTGCAGGGTTCCGAGGACGACTACGAGGTTCAAGTGTCATCTCAGGTTCTGGGCATCTCGTGTCTGATTGAGCTTATGCCAAACAGGCCTTCCTTGGAGTAAGCTATAACCAACGTTGGTTGGAAAAATATTGGTCACACTCCCATACACATATGGTCTGCAAAAAAACATAAAAGTGTCCAACGATGACTCACCAATCTGCATGAAGTACATTTCCATGAAGAAGGTTTATCCTCTTGTATTAAATAGCACATAAATTACGTTTTCAAATGGATCTAAGGACCCCTTAGAGTCTGTGTCCATACAGCTTCAACTATTGTTTTCGACTGATTGTTAAACATACCTTATCGGCATTATTATATAGGCTAGTATTAAAAATACCTGTTCTAAAACACCCTAGCGTTTTTAGAAAGTGCATTTTTTTCGAGGTATTTCTGCGATATTACGGCGAGACGAATAGTCCTTATCTCTAACGCAAAATAATTTTGACGTGTTTATTGACAAGGAAATCTTAAAGCCATATGCAACATTTCGTACGAAACTGGTTTCTGTAGCTGTTAAAAAGCTGCGATTTTTTAAACAACAAAATGTTTAATTTGATAATGAAATCCTTTTAAAAACTACTTTCTGTTTCAGTAAAAGTCCCAGTATAATCACACTTAACGACGACTGCACTATTGCCCATGGACCCACCGTCATGTTTACGTCAATGGACCTGTTTAGACCTCGAGAATATTGGATCAAGGTGACAAACACATCTGCGATCTTAGCTGAAATTACCGCTGACGTCAAAATATTTCCAGGGGCACCATCTGTGGAATTGAAATTTCCTTCATCAACCAGCTGGCCATTGGGAGATCTCGAAGCCGACGATGGACGTCGAACAGAAATTATTTATGATCCGGTAGAACTTTGCAAGAGCTTACTAACAACTGACTTGGGATGTGCCATAATGGTTACCTCAAACCCCGCGCTTAAACCTTTTGCGTCAATATTTATTTGTCTCATAGCCTGCGCGGATACCCCTGGCCAATGGGAAGACAGCTTGACAATCTCCATAAAACCACAAGGACAATGTTCGCAAAATGTTGCTGTTGCGGTGAAATTTCCGCTTATTATAAGTGTTCAAGGTAGCCCGGTGGAATTTCTTACTGCAATCAAACCTGAACATAGACTTCACCTTAATGATTGCATTAAATCTGATTGTCAAAACCATCTTGATTTGGAGCCGCTGGTATGTGGCGAGGGAACTGTTCATTTCGGAATCGTTTCAGCTCTTGCTCGGCAGGTTGAGCGGAAAGTACGCCTTCGAAACCGATCGCCTTTTGGTAATTATTGTTCAACCATTTGCAGACAGTGGGTGTATTTGTGTGTGGGTGCGTGTGTGCGTTTGCGTGTGGTGTGTGTAGTGCGGCATGCTTTATCGATTTCTTATCACAAAACTGCTACGTTAAATATTATTGGCTGGACAGACCCCATAGTGCGCAATGGGTTCGATGATTTGACCGCGGATTGAGAGGCTGTGCAAAAAATTCGCCCGATTGAATAGACTCGTTTCGTCATAGGAGTCAATCCATGTGACCAACATCTGTTAATTTGGAAAAAGTCTTTGGCTGTCACGTAGGAAGAGCGGTCAAGATACTTGATGATTTATGGCCTAGACGTTTTTTCCTTTAGACAAGACCATATTTTCAGATCCAAACCGCAAGTAGGCAGCTTTATTCTTTTAAGTGGAGGGGTGGATCCTCATTCTAAGGGAGACATTTATTCCATCACAAATATATGCTACTGGTGCCATTTTTAACAGCCCAAAGATGTTTTAGAAAATCTTTTTTTTTATGTGTAGAAATTCGTGTTGATTGGCATTTTTGTGGAAATCAGATGAAAATTGATGAAACCAGTGACAGCTCACTATCAAACCAAAGAGAAGTCACGGATGATTCGAGTAGGTTTAATAATATGCACTCAAAACTGATTGTATCCAATATTTGACGCAATAATTTCGTTACCAACGGCGTATTTCCAGGTTCTAAGTAATCTTTGTTCGCAATTGTTACGCTATCCAATTTGTTATATTCCTCAGCTCGAGATACTGAAACGAACCATACAGAAGTCCTCAAGGATTTACGCACCCTGTTTGAAGAGGGGTCATTATCCAATCGAAATGATGATGATGAAATTAGTTCAGGTATAATTATATTGATACAAGCGCTGTTCGAAACTAGCATGTATATGCGAGGTCCAATCGATACTATGTTATCGTTTATAAATATAATAATGAGGTATCACACTATTGTTTCAACCAATCAAGTTATGATCGTTTAAACTATTCTAGGCAGTCATTTAGAAAGTGATAACACGGAAATCTTCGTTGATATGAGCGCCATGTTTGAGAACTGCTCATCATCCAATCAACAAGGAGATGCGATTAGTTCGGGTAGGTCCATTAATTGATGGAACTTGAAGTCATAAAAATGCATAAATTAGGTCTCCCGTTTGTGGACTTTCATTGGTTTTTTTATTAATCCACTGAGTTATGGAACCGTTTGATCGGATAAATAGTGTGCTTTAATCATTATCCACTGTTGTAGTTTCAACGAAGAGTCCTATTTCCCACTCAATAAGCCCAATTAAACCAGATGTACTGTCCAATCAATTGACCTTCGTATGCGGGTGCCTCAACACACAGGAATCAAAATCGAATCTTTTCTCGATTTGGCCACGGACAGTGATCTTGCCCCCCAGGGGCGAATCAATCCTTCGTGTTCGGCTAAGAAGTTCGAGAGTGACCGAAGAGTCACATATTGAATGCAGCGCCCACGGCGTCTTAAGCATCTTTGGCATTTGTACCCAAAACAGAAGACCTCAAGGGCCATTTCTGTGTCCCCCAATGACGCTAAATCTCACTGCCAATGTAACGCATCCAAGGCAAGTGAAGGAAAATGCACTACTTGCCCAACATCTAAAAAACAGTAATTGCGCGTTAATTACTATAACCACTAATCTTCGTCACACCAGGCCCAGGTACTTTAAAAAGAAAATTCCATTGGAATGCATTCAGCTGAAACAATCTCCTATATTAAATGAATAATGTGATCACCATGGTTGGCTCCGGTGTTTTGGAGTTATTTATTGCTAGGGAACATCTTTTTTGCCCCACAAAAACATTCATTTCGATAATGTCGATTTTTGTATGGACACAAAATCGTGTCACGTTAGCGAGATAAACCCTCATTTCTTATTGGTTGACAGCATCCCTAGTTAACTTCAGATAAATCCGAAAATATAACGCATCAGTCTTATTAATCAGTTCAATTACTTACTCGCATGCAAGGCTCGCATTCTGATTGGGCATGACTGCTTGTTTCATATTTGTCCATCCTCATCGGCTCTATGTTAACTTAAGCGCTTCTATAATAGGACACGCGTTTTCATAAGAGTTTAGGTTTCACTTCAATGCCTCCGTGTTTTAATGTCTTCGGATTGGTGAGATTCCGCCATCGCAATTGACTGTTGGACCCATTCAATTTCTCAAAAACCTTCCAGATTAACCGAAAAATCAAGCAATTAATGGCGAAGAAAAACCAGATAAGGGGTAAAATGGCCGACGGGACAGCATTTGACAATCGTTGATCAAAGTTTGACAGATGATACAAATCTGTGGTTCTGTAAGAAACTCAGGTGCAGAATGACCCGAGATTTATAAACTAATCTGTCATCGACTAATGTCACGGGTTAGAATCTGTTTTTTTCTATTACGAAATATTGGATACAAAAGTTGCATTATCAAATAAAACGCTTGCTAAAAAACAATATTTTCGTACCGTGGTTTGCAAATACAATAAGCGATCGCTGGTACTGCCTATACATACCAAGTGCTTCGTGATACGATGCACACCGTGATATTCGCATAACAAAGTTACAATACTACCCACGAAAGCTGGGTAAACATCCTCCCTCTGTTAATGAGCGACCCCAGTTTCGACTGCCGGGTTGCCAAGCCTCCAAACATAAGCCGGTCCCAGCGGCGTTCGTCAAAACTCCGTAAACGTGGTGGAGGCTGTCTATTGGCGGAAACCGAGATTTTCCCTGGGTTTGTTACAGCGGCCACATTTCACCTTCTCGGGTGGATCTGGGAAACATCAATGAAGCCGGTTTCTCATCTACCAGGAGAACACATGATCACCAATTATTGTTTTGCTAAAGTTAAACAGAGTTATAGGCATTATTGACAATATAAGCTTTGTCAATTTTCTTTTCAGAATCGAAATCGAATACGGGGACGAAAGGGTTCACACCATTGGACGCCGGTATGCTGGAACAGGGTCCGTGATTCAGCCCTTAAAAATGACTATCAAGGCCAGTGAATTTGTAATTACACCAAACGAACGAAAGTTGTTAGACAAGCGCTCTGGTTTTCTGATTTCCACGTCGGAACTTGTCGATGAAGATCAATTTGCAGTCTTTGACTGCCCAATCAAGAGCCCCAAGGTCTGCATCGCAGAGCGGGCGTGGCTGCTGCAAAGAATCCACATTCGGAACCCCTGTCCTTTTGCCCAGACCGTGAAGCTGGTTGTGCAGGGCGGTACTTTTTCGTTCTTTGACGACACTCTACTGGAGCACCTCAGACGCGGTCAGAAGGTGCGGTCGATTCGCGGGCCACGTTCATCCGCGCGACTTGTTGATGCCAACTCGAAGATGCTGACGTTGGGTGCACACCAAAACCATCAGGTAATCAGATGGGAATTAGCCATGAGGAAACATGAGTGCACAAAGGGTGGTTTTGTGTCGAGTAACTTAAAACAATCGGGATTCGCGTATTGTGTTACTGTCTGCGTCAACACAATGCGCTGCAGTTGAGTACCTCGGCTATTAAACGTAGAACACCGGTTAGCGTCCAATTGATGAAGATGATTGGGTGGATTCCAGGGCCCGCAAGGTGAAAATGGCTTCTTAATGGGGCGAGTTCCTTCTTAACGGCTGTGTTTCAGCTGACTAAGTAATTAATGGTGCACATTTAATGAATCTGAAACGTCTCAAACTGTCCTTTCATCTTCGCCTATATCCTTGTTTGCAAACAAAGATTGGTTGATATCAATTTCGGGGGTGAATCAACATACAGGCCTTTCTATGGTGTGAGGGTTGATATTCAAATAATTTTCACTGCAACGGCGATTTGAATAGATGAGTGCATTAACTACAATAGCTCAGACGAATGAAGCCAATACAGTAATCGGATCCCAGCAACAATAGTTTATCGACTGGTAAGGGATTGTGGCCCAAATGTTTTTCTGGGCAAATAAGTAGAAATATAGTAGCCACATGGCTAGATAGTCAAGATTATCGGTGAGATGATGGACGTCAAAGCTGGAACACAGTTTACTATAGTACCCTGGGTATACTTTTAACCTGGAGAGTGCATGCAGACGCAGGGTTCTGGCTTGATAAACAGATGCCACGTAGAATGGCTGGAATCAATGAAGTCTGCAAGCACACGTGGTCAATTTAGTGGATGTGTGGCAGAAGGGCTACTGCTGCAACTAGAACAGATGCCTCTTTTAAATTCAAAGGAAATGGTATCGACAACTAATTCCAGACACAGCCGTTGCTCAATCGATTCTCCTGAAAATGCTTCCTCTTAGATAATCTCATCAACTGGAGCAATTGCTTTTCTTAAACCTCGCTCTCTTGTAGTACGTGGAATTCTCTAAATACATAGACAGCATGGAAGCGTTTTTCCAGACAGCGGTTTCGAAAATCGAAAATTTTGCGTTGCCTGTCGCTCTTTAAACAGCCAACACGCTCAAGCTTGTTTGCATCCAGGCACCTTATTCATTCTACCCTAGAAATTTGCGTTTTTTACAGCTTTTGTTGGGCTTCGTCATTCAACGAGAATTTCTCACAAGGAAAAGAGTGAGTTATTTCACACTTTCTTTTGCAATTGTGCACCTTTTGATGAACTGGCATCCCTTTAAAACGGCCCCAATGATAAGGTAATACGTGACTAAATCCTGGCAAGCCAATCACGTACTCTCTGGCCGCTTGCTCCTGATTGGTCAACAATCGGCGGAACATCTAGAATTGTCACGTCCAGACATGCGCGTGCACACTTTTCTCTGAAAATTCGATTTGGTCCATCACGTCCTGGACCAACAAAGCATTTATATATGAGCGAGATTACGACACAATATTGTAATTAAGCCCAATATTTTCAGTATGATGTATGATACTGTATGGCCGATTTGACAAATGTTGTGAGGTGGGTATAGACACTGAATAAGCGGTAGAGGTTGTTCACCAATCCCCTCTTTTCAAGTTTATCCAAGTGTAAATCTCTTCGACCAATGCGTAGGCTATAACGCTCAATGCCCACAAGAACGGCGGCATATCGCAATTCGGTCATTCCTTACTTGTTCCGATTTTTAGTTTCACCAGTGCAGGTGAAGCAGTAACTAAAATACAATTTTCCTATCTGGTACTTTTTATACTGTCTTGTTTTATGCTGAAGGTTGTGGTCCTCGTGACCTCAATAAAGCCACTACAATTATTATTATTAATTTGGTAAGTTTCTATCTCAGCCATATACCACAGAGGAATTATGTGGGTTTGCCCTGGTTTGAAGGTAAAATTCTCATCAAGAAAAATGAGGCATCCGATAAACACTATTTTACTAACGCGTAATGGAGACTATACACATTCGATAAAAGAACCACGAATTGGTTGCAAATGTCAAAGATTTCAGAATTTCACTATTACAAAAGCAACACAACACGAGGAAGCGGTTTTGATAAGTGTGCTATGCTTTTTGAACAGGCGGGGAGGTGTCATGCCTGTTGTGACTCACGTTGTGCAGCATCATTGCGGGTTGTGTCCGAATTCACATTAATATACGGCTAAAAAACGTACGCACTTTCGGCAGTGCAATAAATCGAACCTTCTCGCAAAACTGACAGCACACCCATAGATTAACTCGGTGTTAGACCTCCCCCGGACGCCAAACGGGTCAATTCTGAGGTAATCGTGAAAAAGGGGCCGTCACCTACTCAATATTCATTGGTTATTGGGTAAATCGATTTCCGACTTTTAACAGCTGTGCGTTGATAATCAAGGTGTGAAGAAATGTTGTACGCAGCGAAAATTCCAGCGGCTTCAGCGAATCTTAATTTTTTTATCTAGGATGAGGACGTTTTCGAGGACCAGGTTACAGGGGAGCTTACTTGCGATTTATTATGCAAAGAGGCACCAAACACGGATGCCAACTTTCGATCAACCATTGAACTCCATGGGATTGTGAAACTGCCCAAAATCACATTGAACAGCCCGCAGAATTTGACGTTTCCCGACACATTCGCCGGCGGTGAAGCGACATCGAAGAAGATGAAGCTTTTGAATCAGGGCTTGTCAGAAGCCGTTTGGTCCATAACAAATGGCCAAAGTGAGCCTATCTAACATGAAGCATGCGAGTGTATAAAAGTCTACTCTAGAACATTCAAACTTCGAATGTGCGGGTCTATCAATAATAATTGATGTACTGATTGGGGTAATATATATATATATATGAATCGGAGGCTTGAATTTCGAAGAGAGAATTTCCCGAGAAATTCTATGCAGATCCTCAAATAATTGGATTAGGATATTTCACCTCACTAAGCACTGCCATACGTCTCTTGTATGGAATGAAACTGTCATTTCTGATGCTAATTACTTTTCATATTTTTATAGATCCGAATAAGAGGGCCGTTGTATCAACTGTCGCCGGAATGTTTTCGTTGAATCCGGAGTGTGGGAAGATAGCTGTCTGTGGCGACACATATGGCAAGGACCACGTTGCAATCGAGGTCATATTTACTCCAAGGTACACGTGAACTCGAAACCTAAACACCCTGGCTTCACATGGCTATCTTTAAGTCCATCCAGTACTAATTTCATCTACTTTTTTCCAGAATCGAAGGCTCATTTGAAGAAACTGTAATCGTGTCAGATCTTGTAACGCGGGAGGAATTACGCATCAAGATCCGTGGAAATGGTGTCAAGAAACATATCTAACGACTGCAAGGAGAACACATTTTTCGGCCATTTAAAATATAGCCTCATCAGTCGACCTCTTTCAATAAAAGCCTCATAATTTCCAAACACGTATATGAAAACCAAAGTGTAAAAATGCACAAGAAAACAACAAGCAAGCCCCGTTAATTGTGGTGGCGGGGTGGGTGGTTCCCCTAACCGGCCTCAGGGGGAGACAGCCGTCCCGTCCAGACGGTCTCGGCGTCATCGATTTTCACGAGACAGTGGTCAGCATCCGCTGAGCACTCTGGGTACCTTCGGAGACGCGCATGGCTCAACAGAGATGCTGGGACGCAGGCACATCGAAGAGTCGCCCGTTCGGGTTCCAGCAGTTGGCGCGGATAGATGTCCTCCTCGGAATCAGCCTCGCCGGCGCTAGGGATGACAGGAGCCCAATAATTCAGCAATTCTCCAAATTTGCGCGCACAGATGATACACAGGCTTCGTGGGTATTGCCACGAAGGGGGGGGGGCTGATTTAGGCCGCATTACGTGTGATGGCGTCAAGAAGGAAACCCTCCCTCAATCATCGGTGGTGTCTTCCCCCACGTTCGTGGTTAGGTCTGCTTATTCCCCTGGCAACGGCAGTTCAGTGGTCTTTTTCAAGGTCGCGCCATGAAGTGCGCGCGCACGGAGCTTTCACGCACGCATTGCAGTGGCAATTTGGTAAACAGAATCGCATATAATGAAGTAATCTCGATTCATTTTGGCTCAACAGAAACGTACTTATAATCATACAAGAAAATAAGAGGCCTCGAGATTGGCAAGGCTTTCTAAAAGAGCCCATTTATAACAGGCTTTACGCGATCGATGCAGGAGACCGGCGTGGTCTTCACGAATGCGTAAGGGGTTTCATTTTTAGTCAGTTCGACTCAATCGCGATTTGTTTAGCGATCAAAATTGGACCCGAAGTTTGTTAAGCCGTACCACCGAATGGCTATTGGGTTACCGGTAAAGTAATTAACCACGCAGTTTGACTTGTTCGTCGTTGTAATTTGTGCGGCTTTCATATACAAGAAGATGAGTTGGGAATATTTTAACAGGTTACGGCGTCCCCAGTGCCACCCGTGTCGACCCGACCTTTCAATCGAACCCCTGTCTCTCACCACCAGAGCGAGGAAGCTAAACGCAATACCCCCGCAGAACTGTTGCAGGGATCCATGTGGTATAACAGAATGGGAGACTGTTCGTGGGTCTTAGTTCTCGGTTGCCGAGATAAGCCCACCGGTTAACCAGTTTACCATCGCAGTGCCCGGTGAGAGTTGAGCGTGCCAGGTGAAACCAAAGACCAGCAAATTAGCAAGAGGGTGGCCGGATCGATCCTCCCTTATACCGCCACACACACACACGATTTACCTTCCGTATGGGTTGCATGAAATCCTCAGTGTTTTGCCATCAAAGAAGGATGCGCATGGCCGCAGAACATCCACGACATCACGTCCATGGGGTTGGTGTTTGAGCCACTCCCCAAACAGTTGCGCAAGGTAGTCGGAGGGGTCACCCATGGGTGTGAAGTACAGGCCAGGGAGGTGGCCGATACACTTGTACTTTCGGCTGTAGAACGTCAACCAATCACGGAGCTCGTAGAATTGAGCTGATGTCAGCGCCTCGAGAGCGAAGCTCTTTTCGTCCATGTCCATGGAAACCAGCAACCGCGTTGAGTCACGACCTTGGAACAGGAGTCAGCAAATAAAGTATTTTTACGTCAGCGCAGTGCGGAGGGCATTGTGGATTACCCGTGAGGAAGGCGTACATGCCGTCTTGTCCGTAAATCGCCTCGTTCTCCAAGACGTCAAAAACGTGTCCCAAAATGGCGATATGTTTATGCTTCTCTAACTGGGATTCTGCAAGAGGATTGCGCAAACACACTGGCGGCTGGAAGGGACCGGGCCCAGTCTCCGTATCCACCGACGAAGCATCTTCGAGGCGGAAGAAGCGCATGAAGGGTCCCATGAGACGCTGGCTAGCGTCGGCGAGAGCGTAAAGAGTGCCGACAAGGTAGGCAGGAACTCTGGAGAATGCAAGTTGGAGATGCGAGTGGAGGGTGTCGAGGCCGACGATATAGCCGACCAGAAGGGCTGCAATAACGGATAGAAGAAAGCCTCTTTTCCACATCTGAAAATAAAGTAGAGACGACGCATCCGTGAGATTTCCGTCGGACTGATGTGCCGAGCAGTAAACACGACAGCCATTTCTACTTAGATGGACGCATTTTGGAATATGGAAAATGGCATTGTGATATCCATGCGCAACTTCTTCTTGTTTGGGGCGACTAGCTCTTGCCAGAGGATGAGCAACCGACAGCTTCATGGATGTCGCGGATCGTACCCATGGGGCTTCTACGTGGTCTGAACAGTGGGTGGATCCATAAAAGCATTGTCTCGGGGGCCTGAAGCCACCTTTACATTTATTCCACAAATTTAAACAAAGAACGATGCTGAACGTTCTATTTATCAACCTCAGTTATGTGGCATCCAACTCGCGTGACCCACCAACAATATTTATAAATCCTGCCCCCGAAATAATTAACAACAATATAGTTAAAAAATTGACACCCAAAAACGTCAACATTGTTAGACTCAATACCAACAGCAAATTAAGTACACAAACACATTGAGACACGATTCAATTTATTTGTAACATTAAACGTCGATGTATGGACATGGGAATAGCAGTTATAGATAAATGAAACATGATTGCATTTTGGTAATGGGAGGTAAGACGATGTCACTCCGTATTGACTAGTGGAGCAGAACAAGAGGTGCTTAAGGATGACAAAACGCCGATTGCTTGAAAGGATCAGCTAATCTAGTAGGCGTGATTGGCAACAAAGAGCGATTTCTGGCCCGCTGCGGTCTTGAGATCTCCCTCGAATTTGCCAAGGCTGGCCATTCCGTTGGCCTTGGCGAGCTGGAGGAATTCATTTTGTGCAGCCTTGACATTCTCGGGCTTGCCTTGCCAGGCGGCGATGGCTGAAGCCTGAAGGGCGCGGCCGAAGCTGAAGGAGAGAGCCCATGGTTTCCTACCAGGCAGCTGGTTGATGGCATTGAGGTTGCGTGTGGCGTCCAGTTCAGACTGACCTCCAGACAAAAAGACAACACCTGGAAGAACAAAATGATAATGTAAAAAACTGAGATAGGCCAAGGCATCAAATAACAAGGCGAAAACCTACCAGCGACAGCTGGGGGCACGGTACGCTGAAGGCATTCAACCGTGGCCAAGGCATTTTGTTCGACAGAGTACTGCTTGGAGCAGCTTTGGCCAGCAGTAATCATGTTGGGTTTAAGAAGAGTGCCCTCAAGATAAACGTGGTGGTCGTTGAGCGCCTTGTAGACGAAGCCGAGAACCTGTTCGGTAACACGCTGGGCAGTCAGCAAATCATGATCACCATCGGGAAGAACCTCCGGTTCAACAATTGGCACAAGACCATTCTGAAAAAAATAGCCGTTTTTTAAGCGAGGCAAGTTAACACGCGACAGGGCTTATTCATAGTTTGAAATATTACCTGCTGGCATATGGAGGCATAACGAGCAAGAACGTTGGCGTTCTCGAGCATGGCCAGGTAAGAAGGGTTGTGGGAAGAGATTTTCAACACGGAACGCCATTTAGCAAAACGACAACCGTCCTTGTAGTATTGGGCACATCGCTGAGCCAGGTCGTCAAGACCCTGAGTCGTGCATTCGTCAGCAGTGCCACCAAGAGGAACGACTCCGAGATCGACCTTAATTCCGGGAAGAACTCCCTTTCCAATAAGAAACTCGGTAAAGAGCTTTCCATCCTTGGTCTTCTGGTACACAGTCTCGTGATACATAATCACACCAGAGATGTGCTTGGTGAACTCTTCGTCGGTGGAGAATAGGAGCTCGCGGTAAGCGCGGCGATTCTCCTCGGAATTTTCGATTTTGATGCCGGCAAAACGCTTGCCTATTGTGCCAGTACTCTCATCGGCAGCTAGGATACCTTTGCCGGGGGCGATAATTTTCTGGGCATTATCGGCCAATTCCTTCATTTTCTCAGCTGACAAGTAGGGAACGAAGCGGGTCATGGTTAACCTAAAAGAAAATAACCCAAGACCTGTAAAAAGCGAAAAATTGAAAACTTCGGATGCATTAAGAAAACTAAATTTAAAAAATCAATATAAATCATTAATGGTAGGACACCTAGAAGACAGTGTTAACACAAAAACGTACAAGGACTGACTGGACCGAAAAAGCTAGTTGCGTCTTATATACTGTTGATATATTTAAACAAATCTCAATGACGTCCATGGATTCGATAACTTTGTTGTAAAGGTCATCAAATAAGTTGAATTTATGTATACTAATCATCTGATATTTTTAAAGACGTTTTTTTATCATTACTTTAGCATGATTTGCCACTACAATTATTATTATTAAAATGATCGAATATGGTATGGTAGTAATGTGATTCGAAGACTTCGTTGCCAAAAAATCAAAATGGCACGACGACAAAAAGATTAAGGTCGGGAATGAATAATATTGTTTATTATTCAAAAAGATAGTTAGTGCCCGAAAACGACGACATGGCGCGGTTCCTAGCGCCCGTTTCGTCGAGTCCTGTGTCATGGTTCGGTGTCAACGATACTTAAAACCCCTAGGCCTTTTTTATGAAATACGCGTCTTAAAAGGATTGCGACTGAGAACGCAAACCAAATTATAATCAAGATTGTTCTCTTGATTAAATAATATAATTGAAAATGTTAAGTCGGTGATCGCGCGTTCGTGGGTGGAAATCGGTTCGTGTGTGTAAAAACAAAACATGGCTTTTAAGGTCAGTACAGTAGACTTTATTCGCTTTCTTTTTGGAGTCAATTAAATTAAAAATTGCGTCCAGATTTTATGTTAGAATTTCGCTCGATAATATATATATAATCTTAGTCGTATAACGCGCAACACACTCAAAAATGTAAAAACGGACTGGGATCGTGCAATGAGGACAGTTATAATATTCTTCTCTACGTAAACCGCAGCTACAGGATAGAATGGCCAAACTAGATTTGGTGTTAAGAAATTCATACGAGTTGTTGGATTGCTGCACAACGCAGATTGTAGACCTGGTAAGAGCAGATGCTACCAGTCCACGTTTTCACTTGTCTACCGTTCTGAAATAACCAATACTGGCAAATTGACTGCAAAATACGACGGTTTTAAGGCGATATGCACGGTCGATGTAGAACATTGCCAGCCGTTCAGTATTTCTACACCCAATATTTCGTCGTTGTAGCCAGGAAGTCGTGAATACGCGTGAAAAAACTCGAGCATATTAGGCGACGGTGATCAATTCCAAGGTCCAATAGCAACGAAGACGGCGTCTTTCATACTCATCAATCCATGTATCCAAGAAGAACGCACTAGATTGGGGAAAGCTTTAAATGATACTCCATCAAAACCAGCGTCGCAGAGAACCTCAAATGTACCAAATTTCAAAGTACCACCAACTAGCTGGGAAGCTCTTATAAGTTAACCCCCACAATGTGACACATTAACTGTTAGAACGCCAAAACATCTGCAGATACAAGATGATATAAATAAATAATGGTGGTGACTTTATTATGGTCACGAAAACCAAGAACTTCGCCATTAAAATCTACAACAAGAATAGATTCACGCGAATACAGGACACTAGAAGGAGGTAAAATAAAAACACCGCAAATTTAACCCTCAATGTATTTAAAGTTTGGTAAACACGTAATGGCCATTGAACGGCCCTATCCGTAACTCACGCGAATCACCGCCAGAAGGCCACTCCGAAATTCATCTACCTTACTCTGAATTGCGACGCATAAATTGACGCGTTGAAAAATCAACTTAGTGCCTCTTTCAAAGCAAGACCATTCAAACACTCTGGTCTATATGGTACAACATTCGCGGTGGGGGCAGGGCTGCTGTCGTTCGGTGCCAACGATACTTAAAACCACGAAGCATTTTTATGACATGCGCGCCTAAAAAGGTTTACGAATGAGAACGCAAACCAAAGTATAATCAAAATTGTTCTTTTGATTTAATAATATAAAGGCACCACGTTAAGTCGGCGATCGCGCGTTCGCCTACGGTAATCGGTTCGTGTTTCTTAAAACAAAACGGAGGGGTTACGGTCACATCATGGCTCCCCCCTTCGTCGACAGGAGAAGAGATACAATAAGGATGGCTTGTGGGGACGCAGGTTAACCGACGGTAAATTAACGGGCAAAGTTTGTTAGATGCGGGGCTGTGCGGCTGACGTGACCGCATTGTTTGTATAGGTGGTCGTCAATGCGTCAGCCGGCTCCGTACTGAATCGGGCAGGGGCATGAGAAGATGACACAATAGAGCTTCCTGGGGAAATCGCGTCGTTCGGTTGGCCAGTCAGTTCTGGCGGATTGCGAATTGGAACAGTATTGAAAAAGGGTTCCTCGACGAATGCATTTGTGAGTCGATCAATTGAAACCGTTTCATGGCGTCCATTCGTGAGTATTTTAAGCGTTTTATCAGAACGCGAAAGAACCGGGAAAGGACCATCATATGGTGGTTCCATGGACGCCGGACTCGATCACAACGGAAAAAACGTGTGTGCTCTTTTGCAGTTGTGGGTCGACCTTGCAGCCTGACTTCTGGGGTCTGATTTCTTTCGGCCAAACGCTCCAAGCAAAACTTCGTCGCCTCTGCAGAACATCGGAGACAAGCAGAGACGGCTCAGCTGTTCTTGGATTAACAATTTCATCCGGTAAGCGGAGAGTTGCACCGTAGACGAATTCGGACGGGTTTAAAGGTCGCACGAATGCCAAGCAATACGAGAGGAAAATTGTCTGCCCAATGTTTTCGGTCATCTTGAGCTATGGGGAAGAACTTCAGTGTTCGATGATTGCGCTCAACCATCCCATTGGCCGCGGGATGGTAAGAAGTTGTGCGGATTCGCTCGCATCCAATAAATTTGCAAATCTTTTAGTCTGCGCCGATGTCCGCCAGCGGTATAACTTCGCAACAACAGGGGAAACGATCTACACAAGTCAGCAAGTAGCGGAAACCCCTGGACGAGGGCAACGGGCGGACTAAATCCACATGAACGTGGCTAAACCGTGCGTCGAACGTGCCGATCGGTGCCCTGGTGTGACGAATGACTTTTACCTGTTGACACCGAAGGCATGCCCGTTTCCACAGGCGGACTTCCCTTTGCAATCCCTTCCGCGAAAAATTTTCAGCCACTAGTCGGGTGGTTGCGCGAACACCAGAGTGCGAGAGATCATGAACCATTTCGAAAACTTGGCGCCGCATGCATTGCGGAACTAGCGGGCGAGGGGAAACTTTGGTGTTGTCGCAGAGCAGAGAACGCTGAGACCGCGGGAGAGTAAGGTTTATTAGGGCTGTGTCGTCAGGCCCAATTCGAATACCCTCGTGTTGCTGGGCGTCAGACATCTCCTCGTAGTCGATACCATTAGCGAGCTGCAGACTGTTCAACTCGATGCGCGAAAGGGCGTCGACAAAATCATTATCTGCGTCGCGGATATGATAGAATTCCAGGTCGAACTGAGAGAGGAAATGGAGTTGTCGGATCTCGCGTTCGTTGTAGCGAGACGAGAAGGAGGCCATGGCATAAATCAATGGCTTGTGGTCCGTGAAAGTTAGAATGCCGCCACCTTCCGCAAAATAGCGAAAAGGCTTTACGATTAGGTAAGCCGCCAATAATTCCCTACCGAAGGTGCTGTATCGGCGTACCGTTGGTGATAGAGACTTTGAGAAAAACGCTTGGTGGTCGATCGGTATCTGGTGATACGCCCAGACCAGATCTATTGTGGAGAATATCTTCTTTCCATGCAGGAACAAGACACAGTCGTGAGTGTGCGGCAGAGGATAGCGGTCAGGAATTGTGACTGCTTTCAGTGCTCGATGGTCGCCACAAGGACGCCAATCCCCGGGTGTGGTCTTCTCAACCATGTTGAGCGTGGATGACCACTTGCTGTAAGATGGGCGTGCGATTCCAAGCTCCATCATTCGTTCGAATTCCTGTTGTGCTTTGTGTCCCTTTAACTGGGTCGAGACGGCGATAACGCTAAAATGTGGCGGTTTCGGTTCAAGTATTGGCGATCGGGAAATTGACCGAGAAGGGCCTTGTAGGGTGAGGGGACAAGAATATGAGTGAGGTGGCGAATCGAGGTTGTTGCTGCGTATCCATAGACTTCCGCTGCCGTTGATTCGTCAACGAGTTATTTTCGTCGGACGCTGACGAATAGGTCGAACGTGAAAAGGAAGTTCGAACCTAAGATCGAATGAGGGACATCAGCAACGATGAATGTGAAAGGGAAAATGCGCCCCAGTCCGAGATCGAGACGAATTGCACGTTGACCGTAAGTTTTGATGTTACTTCGATTGGCAGCCTGGAGGACGAAATCGGTGTCAAGGTGTAACCGGTCAGACATAGACGGGGGAATTACGCTCACGTCAGCGCCGGAGTCCACCATGAAGCGGCGACCGCGTTCGACGTCCTTCACAAAGAGAATGCGGCTGGGTGTGTACTTTCCAGACGGAGTGAAAGCCGCAATCACTGCCTGGCCTCTCCGTTTCCCGACCAAGAATATAGAGAACGGCAGCGCTTTGCGTTGGACCCGAACCTCTGATGAAACCAGCAGAGCCTTTCGTCTTGTTTGCTTGTGTTTACGGTCATCGGTGGCCTCCGTTTACGCTGCGAGCGGTCCTTGTTCTCCAGCACGTTTAGCACTTGGTGCCTCAAGTCACGCAACTCTTGAACCTTGTCGTTAGTGAGAGTCTGTGGGGGTCTTGTAACGTCGGCTACTGCTAGATGGCCAGGGTGAGCGGCAAAATGCGGTCTACCAACGGCTGCGTAGGCGGGAGGGTTGCCAAGGAGGCTCTGACGACCGAGGGAGCTTTTGGCTGAAAAGGTGCCGAATGATAAATTCGCTGACGTCTTGGTTCACCGATAAGGCTTTCAGGCGTTGCAGCAGTTGCGAGGGTCTCTCGTCACCCAATTCCTCTTCAGTAAAGAGAGCATTGTAACGCTGCGTACTTGTTATCGCAGACTGCTGAATGAGAGATGTTTTAATCGCAGTGAACGGATTTCCTGCCGGTGGTGAAACGATAATGTGACGTAACCGGGCAACCAGATCTTCCGTAAGTGACGCAACGACGTGATGAAATTTAGTTTTTTCGCCGACAATTCCTTTCGCCGCAAATTGGGATTCTACAACCGAAAGCCATGCCTCTATGTCGCTCTTTCACAGAGGTGGAATTTTAATAGAGACGGCACATACGTCGGGAGATAACTTAGTCGGGGCGCTCATCAGAAGAAAATCCAAAAACAAATATGCTCGCCAATGTCGTGGTTCGGTTTCAACAATACTTAAAACCACTAGGCCTTTTCATGACATACGCGGCTAAAAAGGATTACGAATGAGAACGCAAACCAAAGTATAATCAAGAGTGTAATCTTGATTTAATAATACAAATTCACAACGTTAAGTCGGCGATCGCGCGTTCGTGGGCGGAACACGGTTCGTGTGTATTAAAACAAAAGGGGTTTTTTAAGGTCAATACAGGGCGACCTTCTTCTCGTGATAAGAGGTCTCCTCTTTAGATTCGCAGGTTGCAGTTTGTCCGTTCGAGCTGATCATAACGACTTCCTCCACACAATGGGTTGACCAAATAGGACGCCGAGTTGTAGACACACAGAGAAGCTGTACACCCTCCTAAAACGCCTTTGCCTGTATTGGTTTGGTCACGTTTTAAGTCGGATAGCAACGGAGCTTTCAACTCATTGCATCTCACAAACACCATGCACGGATTTGCCTTTCCTGCGCCGTGGGTAACTGAAAGCAGGCATTTCCCCTGCAGCGCGTCGCTGAAACCAGAACCAAAATCTGCCTCCTCTAGACGTGCATTGGGAAGAAACAAATCGCGGCATGCATAGCTGGAAATAGCCCTAATACGAAAACAAGAACTACTATTACAAGTAGACGAAAAATTGCTAAAACGGGTTCAAAAATGCAAGCAAAATAGGTTAAACGCACAGCTATTCTTATAGGCAGAACAATCCTGACGCCCCCCAAAATTCTGTCCCATAAATGTTGCGCATCAAAAAATCGATACTTTCATGCCCCCCCCCCACCCCCATCAATGTCCTCGTTGTGAATTCACGTGCGCGCCACGGCCCACGCGCCGAATCCGCAGATTACAACTTCCAATCCCCGAAAAGGGGTGAGCTCCAAAAATGACAAGCCGACGCCATACCGAGGGAAAAGAGATGATGCGAATCGAGGGGTGCTACATGTACATAATCAACTGCTGTGGAGCAGCGGGTGCTTTCTTGGGATTCAAGACCCTGACCGTGGTCGTACCCGAATGCGCCGGGGATATTGACCCCCTTCACGCCTACCTCAAGGTGTCCCGGTGGTTCTACCCACTCGCCAGGTCATTTTCACCCATCTATTGTTGGGGACCTGATAAATTGATAATTCCAGAACCGTTCTCTAGTGTGGACCGACCGGTCTACATCGTTGTCCGACTTCCCTACGGATGCTCTGACTTTCAGAAATCGACCCTGTGGAATCTCCTCGACATGCATGCTCACGTCAGAGGGAAATTTTGTTCGATTTCAGAGAGAAAACGGGAAGCGATTGAGAGGCATTACTTTTTGACGGAAATGGTTCCGTTTGACGACTCGGATTTAGAGCACGCGAAACCAAATCACAATGCTAAGGACATCAAAGTTCTCCCGCCATTGAAGTATCCCACTTTGGGCTACAAGGGAAAACGGTTTATTCAATCGCCTGCTCACCTTTCGGTTGCTTTACACACGACCCAAAAAGTCGGACTACCCGTGGAACACAAAGCCGTGGTTGACTCGTGTAAATGTTGCTATCAAACTGACTACTGTAAAACAAATGCCACCAAAATCGTTCCCAAATCCCACACCCGCCCGATGCCCGTTGAAGCTCCGAGGAGAGAGCATTTAGAAATTGTAACGGTCGGTGGTGTTTCACATGACTGGGTTTCTCTCCCGAGTAAATTCGGCAACGTCCTTCGGCAGTACCTAATCGGGCCGAGAGATTACAAACACATCAAGGTAATTAACATACCAACACCGATCTACATTCCTCAACTGATACATTATGGCGTAAGAACCGTTTACCGAGAACTCATTAGACTGAGACACGAAAAAGAAGTCATGGGGGTTCCCCCATCTTTTGAAGGAAGAAGACAGAAGCTCTTGTGCGGCTTCGGCGAAGCTCAGCGACTCAATGCGTTCGGACCCGACATTCCGACCCCCCTTCCCCAACTGTGGCGCGGAATCGACGGCGTTCCAAAGACCAACGACATCCCCTACGAAGAGGCTCTCAATAGACAGCATCTTGAGAGCGCCGCGGCATATTTCGACATGCTCCTCGAGAAGTGCATGCTGGCGCTGGTGAGCCTGGAACCGGACGAGCAAAACACCAATGAGATCGATGGGTGCGAGCTGGTCGACGCCCTAACCCCGCGAACCATCCACGTGAGGTACGCGCCCTACGAAGCCAAGTTCGGCACTTTGATGACCCTTCCTTCGTGCGAGGAGAACGAGAAGATTTACGTTAAGACTACAAACTACTTTGAGAGACAACTGGAAGATTGCGAGCACCACTACCCGAAGTTGCGTCCGATCAATCCCTACCTGGACCCCGCCTATACTTATTCCCGCAACGTACCGAGGTATCACGTGCCCAAAGCCCATAGGGCATAAGTGCTGAATACAGCTACTTTGCAATTACCGAAACCGGCTCGTCTTGAATTCCATTGTGTAAGACGCCATAACCTCAATGGGTCGTGTGTGGTGGGGTTTTTTCGACAGAAGGGCGAGGCTCAAGATTTAGGAATGGTGGACATGCAGATGCTCTTTCATGGCGTATCTTTGGAGGGGATGCGTTTTTATTCGGGCGAAAGAGGGAGGTCTTTTTCCGAGAAAGCGATATTCTGAAAATCATAATAATGCCACGATAGACACGAACAAGGAGATGGGAGAAGCGCTGAAAAGCAGACGGAGGAATCTGATACTGAATGAATTAAGCTGTTTTTTTCAACAAAAAAGGGTTCCCCTCATTTTAGATGTTTAGTAAACCGACTAGATACCCTGTCTAGGAGTGACATGCGTCCCGCTGAGAGAAGCTAATTCGCCATACACGTTTCGGTCTTTGAACTAAGTCAGGATCTTTAGCACGTGTTACAAGATTGTAGAACACTATCTCTCCCCGAGAACAGAAATTAACATTGTTTCTTTGATTAAAAAATGTTATATTTTAAAGCAAAAAAGTAAAAACACCAAGCAAGCAAGAATTGCACGCATATCACGGCTGGCAATTCGCCGTCTTCTTAAGGCAACGCATCGCCGTCCAGCCCAGTCCAGTCGACGGATTGAAAGAGAGGGTGGCCCTTCAGTGCATCGTCCAGAGGTCGGTTGGCCGGATTTATCTGCAAAAGCTGCCAAGGAAAGACAGACTGGCTGGAACACGAAAGCGTCGATCAACAAGAGCGGTTTCAAAATAAATGTACTGCTTCTTAAAATGGTCCTATTGACCCTTCCGACCAATATTCCCAATCAACATATAAAATTAATCGTGCGTGCTACTTTTGGGGAAATTAAGTAGTACATTCTGGTCAGCGCTAATGCTGAAAGTGTTCGGGCGACTGCCAATTATCCGGAGAGAAAAACCTTGCTTTCCCTGAAAACTTCTAAATTTTATTTGTTTGAATATTTTACTATTCTGGGTTTATGCAGTGAACTATTCATTGGACCCCACGAGCACACAATTTTAAAAAAAAAACACCATTGCCTATGTGTTCTGGTAGGTTACCACGTTTAGTGTCCAGGTGACGATTCCTGGTTTAACACATCGGAAACCACATTTTCACAGACCCTCCGGAATTGTTCACAATTCAGGGTGTCGGTGATTCTGGACTTAACCGAATCACACAGAGACGGTAAACCAAACTAAATCAACCAACCAACTAACCGAATTAAGAAGATCGCGCGCATAGGGAGATATGGACGATGGCAGTTCCAGGGGAATATTGCAGGAGAGTCCCCCGGGGTGGCTTTCGTGAAGTTGCAGCCCCGTGAAGATCTCGTAGAGAAGGACTCCCACGGCCCACCAATCAGAGGCCGCAACAGCCGACTCCGCCGACGAACCAATCAGGGGCCGTGCGAGGAAGGATTCCGGGGCGACGGAGAAATCGCCCGTGTGGTCGGGACTGACGTCAACCAAGTGTCCCGGGGATCGGCAAAAATACGAGAGTTCGATGTCCCCATTGCCGGTCAGGAAGACACATGACCGGTTCAGACTCCTGGAAGGGAAGTGTTACTCAATGTGTGCTGGGTTGTCGAAGAAATAATAATTACCAACCATTTATAAGGTAGCTTTACTCGACCAATCAGCCGGCGATGGACGTCCACGATGCCAATCGGTATTGCTCCTACGAGTGGACCCTGGACACTCCAACACAGAATCACAACACTGCATCAACGATGTCTCCGATGTTACGGTTGCGAAAAATGCTACGTCCAAGCCTAAACAAGTAAACATTTTCTCGGGACCTGTTATGTATAGACCAATCCCCGGCTCCTCTGTATTATTGAAAGTCATTGAGTGGCACCCCAACTGTCCCAACTACTATCGGGGTTGTCGCGGACACCCGAGACACCCCCGATCCCACAGCCGCCAAAGAAGCTCCGAAAGTATAGAGAAGTGAAAACAAGTCTACAGCCGAGATGGTGGACCAAAAGGCGCGGCCACCATCCGGGTCGTTGCCAAGTGGACCCCCGACACTTGCATTACTCGTTTTTCCTGGGGGCAGGTTTTGTAGAAGACGTTGCTTCCCGAAGAAAAATCCTCCCTCTTTTGCATTAACTGGACGATGTAAGAAATCTTCATGACTAATAAACATAACTTCACGTCCTTAAGAGAACCCTAATGGCAACAAGGAATCCGCCCCTTTTTAATCTCCTCTGATTTGCCTGGAAAGCCCCGCAAACACGTTCGATCTTTAGACCGCTGCACACATTTCGATTCAACCAAACATAAACGTAATGGCAGTCAAGCAACGATGTGCCATATGGGCAAATGTTTATTTGTACATTTAATACTAGCCTTTACCCGATTATCAATATAACACATGTTTGTTTTCTAATGCAGAGCATCTTGGCCCCTGCCAATAACACTCAATAACACACCCTGCCCGATGGTGCAGTAGCTAGCGTCATCGCTCTGGTGACGAGGGACCCGGGTTCTATTCCCACTCGGCTGACCCTCCGGACGCTGCCACGCGGCAAGAGAAACTTCATGGCAACCCCCAATGAAGCAGCCTGTTCATCCTCTGGTAGGAGATGGATTTATTTTTTGTGCTCGGATTGACTCGACGCACAGACCCGTGTCGGCAGTCTGGACCTGTCTGGCCGCACCACACTTGCGTTCAAGCAGACGAAGGAAGCCTGGTTGCGCGTGTGTGCCGGTCAATCGGGTTACCTGAGGGCGATGCCGCGCGCATGCAGCCAGATGACAACCGAGACCAACTGCGACGCCCATTGGACGAGCCTCCGTTGGGGCAGAATGGATGGACCACCACTGGGTGGCGGGCTCCCCCAAACCCCCTCGTCTTGCTCAACACGAAGACGCGGCGCCTGACGACGGGAGGCTGAAAGGCGGCCGGGGGAGCCTGTGTGGTTGGGCCTCCTCCGGGGTGGATACCTTGAGAGAACCTCGGAGGGTTGGATCGGGGGCGAGGTGGTATTGAAGGCGCTGGGGGGTGGCGGCGGAGGAGGGGGAGGAGCTGGTGGGCATGTGCTAGCAGCCGTCTTGTGACTAGACAAAGCAACAGAGAGAGTACAAGAGAAGCTGGGCTCCGGGCTGCACTATGCTGTCGAATGGTGAAATGGAGGAAGAAGTCCAACTACGTGTCGAGAGCGCAAGGAAGGTGTTCCACCAACTGCGTACAGACCTGTGGGGCCGCACCGAGACAAACGTCCAGCCTTGCAGGATTGTTTCTCGCAAAAATTGTAATTCAGAAACAGTGACCGCTGCACTCACCGATAGACGGCGCGACCTCTTCCTCCACTACAGCGCGCGTGGCATCACTAGACAATTAACTGTGACGACGCGATAAAAGCGAGTGCACGCCAATCGCATACGTGAAGGTAGTATATCGGCCCCAAAACACAAAATTTAGCGGCTATTTCTTACTAGAGGATAAACCGGCTCAATGCGTGATGTCTCGAAGCTTCCCGGGAATATTTTTACAAGTGGCGGCGTCTTCACTACGCCTGGGAGGCCAACCCGGGTCCCTCACCAAGAGAAAAAATAATCCCGTTTTCTAGTGGTTCTGGTCCTCGTGACCTCAATAAAGCCACTACAATTATTATTATTAGAACACGAATGCTAACAACCACACTATCGAGGCACCTTCAATCAGCCTTGCAGTGGACCACACAAGAGAGGTCGAATTGTTTAACTAAAGTTGATCTACAGTCATGCTGGAAACGCGAATCTACAATACCAAAGGCCACCCTGGCATTGCTAATACCTCTTCGAAGTAGTGTCGATCCTGGACTAAACCTCCCGAGGACAAGTCCAAGAAACGAGTAACCCGGAGTAACGGCAAATATGACCGAAGCAACGACCAGAGCCAACTTGGGAATGGTCACATAGGCGAATAAAGTTATTTTAAGTAACAATGAACTAACCAACTTTGCAGGGACGATGCGTCTCCTCCTTCGCTTGTTATGCCCAATTCGCTACCTAGACGCGAGAGAAAAAAGGCTTTCGATTGTCTGTTCCGGGATGCATAAGGTGTGGCATTTCGATTGCATAAGGCCCCGTAAGCGATATCCCAAAAGGCAGCACCTCGCAACCTCTATTGCTATCCTTTGTCGATTTCCAATAATCTGTACAATCACGCGCGTGTGTGCTTTATCAGCCCGCGGGTAGATTGATTCTGATTGATTTTACGAGGAATGGGGGAACAAATTAAAAAAAGTCGATCAAATTTGTGCGGCCATCGTCTGCTAGAGGATAAACCGGCTTCATGCGTCAAGCCACGAAGCTTCTCGGGAATATTTTTACAAGTGGTGGCGTCTTCAATGCCCCCACTCGTCGTGGCCTGGGAATCGAACCCGGGTTCCTCACCAACAGAGCACGAATGCAGATCGCTAGGCAATCGGGAAACCAGGGAACAACTGTGAGTGTTTTGGGGCCGTGTTAGACGGCCCTACGCCATCACAACTAAGAGTGCTCGGTAGCGGAACAAGAAAACGAAGAGGGCTTCTACTCACACATCATTACCTTCTGAACGACGCAGTATCTGGAACATTCGCTGGAACCTCACGGAATTCCGCCTACACCACTCCACGTGGGCTTGCATACCACCGAGCCACCTGTGGCCACCAACAGAGAGTAGGAGATCAGACAACCGTTTTTCTAGGTAGGACTGAACCCACTCGACGAGGAGTAAATTTCCCCTGGTGCACTCGGTCAGCACAAACAGGCGATTTTCCGTCTCGAGGATTCGATGCAGACGAGCCATGAAGCGGGTGCCGGGGAGGGGGAAGATATAGACGGCGGCCGGTGATGCGGCCAAGGAGGTGCAGGGAGAGGCTGTAGAGTGGATACGAGGTAGATCCTTTGATTGGAGCGAGGGTTTGTGAAGAGACTGCAACAGGGAGAACAACGGGGAGCTAATAAGCGACGAAATAAGCGACATAAAAAGACGTCGGACCCCTTAAAATTAGATGACCGTTTGCACCCTGTTTTTCAATCGAAGACAATTTGGACTCGCCGACAAGACAGCCCCCACCTCCAACCGGCGTTGAAACGCGTGACCTCTGCATGTGTGAGATAAAAACAAACGGCCACTCTTAGCACATAACCGGACACAAAACGAACATTTGTCTGCTACGCCACCAGCCTTGTGATGAGTTGAAGAGTTTTGCCCAAAGTGACCCTCTTTGCAAAATACGCCTCTTATGGGTTATGGGAAGCCGTTATTTCGTGAAGACGGGCATTGTTGTCGCTGGGAAACAAGGCAACAAAGTCTACAGGGACAGTTTTAGAAAACCCGCGCACGCTTGATGTTATATAATAGTACATAGCAGGTGTAAAATAATTTAACATGAATGAACGAAATAACAACGAGGTAAATTAGCAAGAAAGGTCAATGAAACCCTCGACGTGTACAAAATTTAGTAAATGGACAACAACTTACTGCGACTCGGTACTCTTTTCCAAAGCCTTGACGATTACTCACGACGACGATTCCACGGCACTCCACCCGACAAACTTTCAAATCGAATAATTCTTTCACGGGTCCGAAGAACGGCAGGAGAGCGGCATCCTGACAGAGTGATTCCAATTTTGGTGGTTTCTAAGACACCGAGTAACAAAGAGCACACAAAATCATACCATCCACGTCGGTTGAATACGATTGCCTCCACCGCTGCGCTGAACATCAGACTGAAGTAGATGCTCCCTATGGATATTTTCCGCCTTTGCGAGGCAAGCTGAAAGAAGTTGTCGGTAGTCTTCGTGCTGATTGGCGCTTGGATTGGAATGAATAGCATTTAGTATAAGCGCGACGGCTGATTTGTAGGTTTGAAAGGCGTGACACCAACGCCCTTCGTGTGCAAGAGAATTGGCGGTCTTAATCGTGATATTAATACAGTCTTTGTCATTCTGTTGTTGCCAGAGCAGGGACAAAGTGCCATTTTCAACGTCACCATCGCTATCGCTCGAAATAGGCGATTTGGGGAATTCTAGACATTTGTGATTGATAATGCGCTTTGGAGGACACGCTATCGCTGAGATATTATCCGTAACTTTTACAAGATTGAAGGCTGGTGGAGCCGTGGACTGTTTATTGGGCGTGATAACGTCAGCGGTGAATGCTGAAAGGGCTTCCTTGGAATAGCTACTAGCAGCGAAACGGGTAAAATGTGTGTGACAAAATAGATGCTCATTTGAACAAATAAACTGCATCAGGTTGTCGAGGGTAGCACGTCGTGATTCAACAACGGAGGGCTGAAAACGATCTGATAGGAAGATTAGGTATCATAGAAAAAACTCGAACTAACTGAAAAAGGAGTCGCTTGGGATAAGGGGAATGTTGTCTCCAAAGCCGAGAGCCCTGTGCACTTTCGAAAGGGAGCTGTGCAGCTTTACGAAATCTCTAAAACGTTTAAACAGCTACAGAGAAACAGGGTTAGTGCAAAAACAACATAATTGTTACGATTTTCTCTTCGACTCCGGCTCTTGTGGGACGTTGGATCACGAGACGATAGACAGTGTACTTACCCTGGGGGTGCAGAAAGGTAAGGTCTACACGCACAGAGTATCGTGAACTCGTGTTCATTCCTCCTAAAATATATTTCTAGCATATAAACACACCAGAAGTCAAGGGCTTACAGTTCCAAAACCGTCGGTCACTGTTTTGGAAGACCGACCAAGATCTTAAATCCTTAAAATGCCGTCACACATTTTTTCGATAAAAACTAAAAGTCACTGAACCAGCACGTTTTGAGGACCAAATGGAAGTAACGAACTAGAAAGGGTACCTTAAACAGATGTGACTTAATCAAAACGATTATGTGCTACCCAGGGCTTCCATTACTCACTATCGAAAAACATACGAAATTATTAAAACACAACCAATAGTAAATATCGTTCCTGGTTATTTAATATTACGATTTTCTAAGAAGAGTTGTTTCGGGTTTTTAATCAACACAGTGATTTCCTAAACCCTCCAGGCCAATTCAGCAGGCTTTTTGATATAAAATCGCATTTCGTATCCATTCTTTAAACCAAGATACCAATATTTTTTTAATAATCTTTACGCTTTATTAAGGTCACAAAGACCAGAACTTTCAGCATTTTAATGTTTAACAGGAATGGAGGAAATAACAACGAGGGTAATATATACAAAATAAACATACACAATCCAGCACACTAATTTGAAAATTAATCACTAAACAGTGCGCTTTAACAACAGACAAATAGTAACGGGATATATTGTTATTTTTAATTTTTTAAGTTAAAATTTTCAATCTAATACCTTAAGTTTAATGACATTGATGTGGCGCCATTTTTGAGTTGGTGTACGTAGGTGACATTGTCGGTGAAATGATTTATCTATCTCGGATTCTTCCTGTTTCTGTGCGCTCACCTACCGTCCTATCTCGCGTTAATAGCAGCACCCACTTTGGATACCAAACCATAGATGTTAAAGAAAAACAAACGAAAGTTGACAAAGTCTTCACCGGCGTTGCTAATAAGTATGACATCATGAACGATGCTATGAGTGCTGGCATACATCGAATTTGGAAGAATTTCTTTGTGAATCGAATCATGCCCACCTCAAATTTATCTTTTATTGATGTATGCGGAGGAACCGGGGACATTGCAATGCGCATAGCAAAATATTCCAAGAACATCTCGGACGCTAATCCTACTGCAAGCACCATGCCTAAAATTACAGTATGTGATATTAATAAATCCATGATGGATGTTGGCAAGGAGAAAGCACATTTATCTGGGATGGAAGGAAGTATGAGCAGATTTGATTTAGTGATTTCTTAGTTAACTGGGTTCAGGGAAATGCGGAGTGCTTGCCATTTGAGGATAACCAGTTCGATGTGTATACTGCTGCCTTTGGGATCCGAAACTGCACGCACATCGACAAAGTCCTCTCAGAGGCCCACCGCGTTTTGAAACCATGTGGAAGATTTTTCTGTCTGGAATTCAGTCGTGTCGACAACTTTCTG
The DNA here is from genome assembly GCA_028672205.1 of Proteocephalus fallax. Classification (NCBI taxonomy): domain Eukaryota; kingdom Metazoa; phylum Platyhelminthes; class Cestoda; order Proteocephalidea; family Proteocephalidae; genus Proteocephalus; species Proteocephalus fallax. The sequence goes on from JAPUBX010000612.1 coordinate 104,088, forward strand.
CTCCGTCGGTACGTACCTCATTGTGTGCAGTATAATGTATATTTCGACGTTTTATAAAACAATATGTAGTATTCTGAAGGTAGATTCGTCTTAAAGGCGTGTCCTTTAGTACAATACTAGCATATTATTCTCCTATCCGTACAAAAAATGTTTCTCGTGAATATTTTGCATTCTGGAATATCCAAATAGGAAGAACCTTAAATAGGTACATCCTAGTCCGAAATTTATTGTTAGCCTCGTTGTAACAAATATTGAATTTCACCTTTGAGATGGACGGCGTCTTCGTTGCCACAATTGTGTTAGGTTATTGTGAGCTTTCATGTTTTTTTTTAATCTCTAGCTTTTACGATGCGTATTCGATGCAGGTTATCCCGGTTATTGGAAAAGTAGTCGCCAATGACTGGCATTCCTACCGTTACCTTGTCGAGAGCATCCGACGCTTTCCCAGCCAGGAGGACTACGCCTCCATGATCGAGGAAGCAGGTTTCCGCAATGTCGACTACGTTAATTACACATTTGGTGTGGCCGCTGTCCACATGGGCATGAAATAGAAAATTGACTAAACTCGACTCGCTTTTTTATCTTGGCTTAGTTTTCAAGCGGATGAAATGCATTACATGGCGCTCTAACTGAGCGTAAATCATACCACTTATGGTCTGGGACTTTATTTACAGCTTGCAACTTATTTAACGTAATCCGGTGTATGCGCCCTTAGGGTAAGCGACCCATAAAAAAGGATTGTGCATTGAAATACTGTTTTAGTAAAGGTCGCTTCAAAACCACCATAATGTAACGCCGAATATTATGGACTATAGAGATGAGATTGCTTAATCTACTTAGGAAGGTTGCTGAAACTTACACGCGTGCTTTGAGTGCACTTACGGAAGAGGACTCGACAGAGATGAGGAGCCTTGGGACGGTTCCTTACAACGGGTAACCAGGCGACTGATGCATTCATTGAGATGATGGCGCCTAAGAGTCCTGTAGACCGTTATTGTGGGAAAGCGTTCGGTTTGCTTCATCTAGGGAGATATTGGATTGTTGAATCCCGAAGAAAAAGGGGATGGTCAACGCCATCATATGAATATACGGAGCACCGAAAGAGATAGATTGACGCCCTCTATTGGTCCTTCAATCATTTGGAAAAGGTCGCCAATAATGTACTTCGAGCACATAGACAGCCCATTTTAAAATTTGTTTGTAGTTATCAACGAAGCAGCGAGCGACTTATCCGGATTCCAACTCCGATTTATCTGATTAAATCCTGGTTTCTCTTTCCCATATTAGCGAAGAATCTATGCATGGGGGCCCGTAGTGCACTTTATTTAATTGGTATAACGTTATGTTTCTATCTAACTGTCGCCACGGCTTTATTTGGTCCTCTTTAATCTCGGAAGTGAGATGCCGACACTTATTTGTCAGGGGCATTGAACATATTTTTAGCTACTTTGTGTTTTGCGATTATTTGCCTTCTATTTAACTATAACCAGGTACGATGAGAAGAGGAATGGGGATTAATGAGCCAGGACATTCTCAAACGTGGGTAGACGGTCAAATATATTCTCCCTCACAGTTCAATATATATAGTCTCCCCGGACGGGTCTGGTCGCTCAACCGCAAACAAACAAGCACGCCGTCCGGTTAACGAATGAAGCGCAATTCGTTATAAACACACTTCAAATGAACCATAACCCTATAAAAAAGTGAATGCTGGAGTTATCGTTCATTCATTCTACAGTCCTACACTTCCATAGCTAGCATGGATTGATCCCGCTGTTTAAGGCGATTGAGGAGTTGCAATGGAAGTATCCAGAAACAAATTAATTGCCCCGTATCGCCCCCGGAATCAGCGTAGTTCTGTTCCGCCACAAAATAACGTTGTGTAACCGCGTCTTTTAAGGTATAGTGTCTTCCTTTCATCAGTGAATGACGTTGAAGATAGCCAAGTAGTAATCCAGTACCTCGTTCCCTGACAAAAACTCTAAAATATTCTTCGACTCTTTATGTTGGCTCAAACTGCAATTCAATTCCCCGTCTGATTCCAACGGGTGTGTGTCGCCTCTTCAGGACCAAACTAGACCATGACAAACAAATAAATAACAATTCACTCTGAATCAACACTTCCAAAAAAACACCAAAAGAGAAGGAAACGTATATACGTTTACATCCCCAGTATCTTGGAGCCCAGCGAACACTAAATTAAAGCTGTTTTCTTAAAATAATAGCTCCAATCGATTCGGTCAATTTTCCATATGGCCGAAGACTCCTCTCGCACAAAACTAGCAAAAATGAGAAGCCGAGGCAGAACACCGATACGTAATCAAAGTTGCCAGCAGTCCAGTAAGCAGAGGCCAATCATCAGGAAGGCAGAGTTATAAGACGACATAGAAAAAAATCAGCATTTGGAATTGCGAAGTCGGAGTTACTCGCACATCTCCCGTCGAAAATTCTAGGATAAATCCCATTTCCGTAGGGATAGTCCCTCTCTGTGAAAATTAGAGGAGAATGCCCTATGCTGTTATAAAACAACCATCGGTGCAAATAATAGAAATAACCGACCCTCGGAAACGTCAACGCTCGAGAGTTATAATAGCGGATTTATCCGACATCCCTACGACTAGCCACACTCTTTCCGTATAGGTCAGCACTATTCACCCCAAATTATCCAACTGCCAGAATTTACTCGCGCCGTAGCCCTTCCAAATCGCATAATTTTCAAGGTGTAGCATTTATGTTAGTCGAGATTTGGACCATGTAGAAATTTGTAGTGGTAGAGATCACCTTCGTTATAATCGACACCGACTTCTTATAAGTTTGTCTACGAACATCCATGACGCCAAATTTAATTGTTGACTGTAGTGAAGCTCAAAAAATATTGTCCTACCTCACACGCTTGCCTGAATTTCCGGGTTATCCATATTACTCTCTTCTTCTTCTTCTTCTTCGTTATTCATATGCCGCAATAAAACCCAAACCAACTTATTTCAACGCACTATATACGCCCGGCAACCAAACAATTGTGCTGTTTTACGACGATTTACACCTGAGACTGGACGAATCGAAAAAAAGGAATGATAAAATATGGTGGTTATGACAAGACCGTCATTCAGGAGGTTATCCTCAGTACGCCGACCAACAAATTTACCGGAAGACCTGGCAGACCAAAGAAACCCAAAGGGTTGGTTGACACTGTCGTACAATGTTAAAATTATAAATGGCTTCGAATCTCCAACTATCAGTCGTCGATTTTGTTAGTGCCTTGGAATTTCTCACTTCTTTATTGTGTCTCGAACCGTTTTCTCCAGCACGCCTTTAAAAGAGTCCACTACAACCGTGAATACCTTCAAACCCCATTTTGTTGCATGCCATCATCCCGATCCAAACGTTCGTTTTTCTCTTATGGTATGAGCATCGGCTGTAGCTGCAGAAGCCCCAGATGGACAAACGAAGGACTGCGTTCGGACGCTAGTGGTTTGCGGTTTAATTTGGCATTTAATAATTCAGTCACTAGGCCAACGATTCAATTCTTATCACATACAACGATGCTCACCTCTCCTATTGGCTTACTGGCGCACACAATAAAGTATGTCGAGTTAGAGCTCCGGTCGCAATTTAATATCGAATTCCCCGCGTGAAATCGTCACCCATATTAATAGTTTGACAAAATCGTTCGCCCGACCATTCACCGAATAATTTCTTGTGAACGGGTGCCAAAGCCTCTCTAGATTTCTCTTTTGGTGCGGGGCCGCTGACGGCATTCAGCAAACGATCATTCTTGGAAGACCACTCAAGTACCTCAGTGACTGCCTGCCCGAGCTGTTGAGAATCACCTTGCGTCTTGCATGGATGGCACAAAGTCAGGTCATCCGCGTATTTTATTAGTGTCGCGTCGTTAGGGGACCGAAGGCTCGACGTGTAGTAGTTGAACAGGAAAGGAGATAGCACAGCGCCTTGTAGTACACCGCAGTTATTTGGCAAGGAGGATGAGGCTTCATTTCCGACTCTGACATGTTGACGTCGATTGGAAAAATAGTTTTGAAGCCAATTAATCAACCATCCTTCAACGCCATCTTCACATAGTTGAGAGAGGATGCGGGACCGTGAGATAGTGTTGAAAGCAGAGGAGAAGTCCAAGAAAACTCCCTTCACGGCTTTCGCTCCGGCATCAAGTAAAGAGTGGAGTGTGTGCGATAACGTAGCCACGGCGTCCAGAGTGCTTCTATTCGATTAATAAGCAAACTGGTAGGGGTCATTGGCAGCTTTAAGCGTGTCATCTAATTTAGAGAGGAGGTGCTTCTCAATCACTTTTAACCACACGGATGAGTTTGCGATAGGTCTGTACTTCACAGGTCCGGCGGAGCCATTGGCCGGTTTCGGAATGGGTGTTATAGCGACGTCTCTCCATTCCGAAGGAAAGGAACATCCCCCTAACGAATGATTTACAAGCTGGGTCACAACTGGAGAAATCTCGCGGTGACACATTTTAAGAATCGCGGGGGCGACCCTGTCGGGACCAGCCGCGGTGGAGCTCTTGAGGCCAGCCAAAATTTGGGAGATAGAGGATTCGTGAGCGGGCAGGAAAGCGCTGGGATTAAGAGATCTAACCAGAGGTACCGCGGAATGGTCAGCGGATTTGAAGATAAAGCCATCGTTCAGAGCATCAAGGTCTAGGGCACCACTTGGTAGATATGGGCGGCGGGTTCCTGTCAATCTGTTAAGATTTTTCCAGAGGTCACCGGGTTTTGATGTTCTGAACAGCTCATCTACAAATATTTTGTTAAGGCGATTTACCTCAGCTGTGATCTGTATCGAAATTGGTTTAATTTCTCGATACCTCCCCTGTCGACAAAGTCGTTCCTTTTTTCGCCTCAGTCGTTTCAGAAATGGAGAAGATATGACACGGGGGGTGAGGGATAGTTCCGTGAGTGGACAATGCGTATCGTACAAAAATCGGAGATAACTATTGATATTGTCGATCTCTTTATCGAAGTCGGAATCCTCGAAAACTTTGAAATCGGTTGTGGCAACGGCATCTCTTAAATTGCACTGGTTCTGGAGGCAGTGAGAGCGGATACGCATTTTTTTAGGTTTGGGACAACATTGATGGTTTTTTTATCCTTGCCATATATTTTCGGTAGACCAACAACGATGCAGTGGTCCGACTGGGCTAAAGGTGCACGTTTTCGACATGCATACAGAGAAGAATCGGACACAAATATGTGGTCAAGAAGATTCCCTTCGCGTGTTGGAAAATTGACTATGGTGTTAAGACCAAGTGTAAGAAGAGGGCTAATAGGCGCAGAATTGAAATCACCGCACAGTAAAATGAAAGAATCATCCATAATTGAAGAAATAAAAGGTATAAGCGAATCATAGAACTTAGAAATGTCTGTTCTGGTAGACGATGGGTGGATATACAAGTTAAAGACTGTCACAGACTTGCAGTTTTGAAGAGACCTTGGATGGCACATAACCCCAACACATTCAATAGCACTAGCTGCATAGCAGAAAACCTTTTTGTTCGATTTTGACCAGCTGAGATTGATGCAACTCGCGACACCACCACCCTTGGATTTAACGCCGACCACTCTGTCTTGACGAAAGCATTCGAAATTCTCTGGCATAAATATGTGATCCAGATTGATGTCCCGAAGAAAGGTTTCTTGCAGACAGACCACGCCGACAGGTTTAAACAGAGCAGTTGTTAGCAGAGAGTGAAAATCGTCAACTTTGTTGAGAATTGAACGCACATTAAAAGACGCAAGAGCTGGAAGTGATGTATTAGCGGGATAGCGACTGCGAACAGCATTGAGCCAACCAGCTCGATGCTTCCGCTTGGTCTGAGTGACTGTTGGTGGCGGGAGTGCAGTAGTTGTAGGCACAAAACCGCTGTTTTTCTCATTCATCTAATACTTGTCATATTGCCTATTTTTACTGCTGAAAGCTTTGGTCCTCGTGACCTCAATAAAGCAACTTCAATTATTATTATATATTATTAGATATTCTAACCACCGTCGGTGTACATGAATCGTGGAGATTTTGAATTGAACATTCTTATCATCTCAGTCTTCGCGTACAATTTAACAACAATTGCATTTTACGTTGTAATTGTTACTTATTTTCAATTTGAAATTACAGTTGCCTTGATACACAAAATAAAAACATTAATATTATTATGGTACAAAACCAACTTTCTGTGAACAAATACCGAATGAAGGTCAAGCACTATTTCGTCATGTGATTAGTGCGCGATGATGTCCACTTATTGTACCTATAACGTCGTCTTTTGCACGATGTCTTCTCGACTAAATAATAATAATGGCAGTTGATTTATTAAGGTCACGACGACCTAAACCTCCAGCGTCAAAATGAGTAAACAAAATTATTACAGAGAATAAGGCAATCTTTATGATTAGTGATTTTTAAATCACTTTCCTATCGAATGTTGTCAGCCACCACGTGAATGACCGTTATTACTCGACACGGTGTTCCGGGGTATCAACGTATTTGTAAACTTTATTGCCTCAAATCGGATTTCAGAAGGCGATGGCTATTGTTAGCCATAACAAATAACAATCATTACGAATAGACCTCCATCTTCTCACGGACATACAATACGCACGGTAAAACTTACAAATTGATAACTAACTGGTCCATCTAGACTAATGCAACTTACTCGCGCTACCTCCGTTTCAAACAACGGCAGATTCATTCTCTTGCAGTTGATACTTCTCCAGCGCAATCCTTTCCAACATGTACCAACTCATCTAGTAACTAGTTGTATTTATTGTTTGTCCACGTGTTAATGGTATATACATCCTCTCTACTGGACGCGCCTTCTGCTTATCCTGGTTGCCTGAGACGTGTCCGTTAGCAACATTGTTCCGTACCAACACCCACCCAAGATGAACCCTTAATTAGGTCAGAATCCTACCTCTAGGAGAGCCTTCCATATTCCCGGATTATGTGTGCGAGTAAATATATTGTCGTATTGTCTGGTGAGCAACAAGCATCCCCAGAAACAAAAATCACCCGCATAACAGATGCTGTTTCCTGTCGGCTATCGTCACTGATATGTATGAATCCGGGTGGAGCAAAACTTACGTACAGGTATGAGAAAAAGATTCAATATTTTCACAATATCTTAAAATAAGACCAATGTGCGTAATTGCACCGTTTAATCATTGCCCACGGATTAATGACTTGCGAGATAGGAGGGAATGCCCTGTGTCGCTTATCAGTTTAAATGTCTGTTTTCCAAACTGGTCGCTATTGCTTCATATTTGTTTTTCCTGTTTGATAGAGCTCACTTAACCCTAGAGAATGGTGTTCCGTTTAAATGGCAGCCTGGAGACAGTATCTCTCTTCACCCCCCAAATTCCGAAAGTGACGTCGATTGGATGTTGAATCGCATCACCGATGAAATTGGACCGGATCAACTAATTGAAGTTCAATACCACCCATTAGCTAAGAGAAGGCCACTCGCAAATGAAGTACCCATCGGCCACCCAATAACTCCACGAATGATTCTGCGCGACTACGCTGAGTTGCACGCGATCGCTTCAAGGAAAACTACCAAACTTATGGCTGAATGCACTAAAGATGTGGAAGAAAAAAAGTCCCTCCTCCTTCTTAGCAATCGTGAGGGCATAAAACTCTACGACGGGTAGGTACACATAACACGCCATCGAACCCCTTTTCATAGGTTAATCAAAGTTCCATCGACGACAATTCTGGACCTATTTTGCACATTTTCAAGCTGCCGCCCGAGCCTTTCGCAGATTCTCGAAATATTCCCACGACTTACCCCGAGACCTTATTCGATTATTCACGAATACAACGGCAGTTCCACCCAATCAATTTCCTTTGCGTTTTCTATGGTCGATTTTACGGCATCTCTATATGAGGACATAAGCATGGATGGCTTAACGCTGACGAGGTATCAAAGAACGCACGGAGTTTCAACCGGATGGCTAAAACGTTTAAGTGAATCGCCGAGCAAAACACCCATTCAAATTTCTCTTGACCCAAATCTAAGCCAATTTAGGCATCCTCCCATTACAGAATCTGGCACTAACCCGCCTCTGATTATGGTTTGTGCTGGTACTGGTATCGCCCCTTTCATCGGATTTCTACAATTTCGGCGGCGCATGAGGATAGCTGTGCGTTGATTATCCTTTAATCCATTTTTGCGTCGTGTTTCATCGAAGTAAACAATAATTCTCATGTAGGGCTGTTCATTTGGCGAAAGTTGGCTTATTTTTGGATGCCGGGATCCCCGTTTCGATCTTCTTTTTGCTGATGAAGTAGCAGATTTCTTGGCCGACGGTACTCTATCCACGCTTTGTCTCTGCTTTTCACGATTCAATGGCGACCTTCCTGCGACTGTACCATCGATCATAAAGGAAAAAGCGATTGTTTCTGAAAACTGCAAATATGTTCAGGATTACATTCTTAATGCAACCGAACCAGCAGACAATTTGGTAGCCCAATTCATAAATCTTGAAATCGGAAGTAATACCAATTTGAAAACAATACAACAACTTGTTTTCGCGGAAGGTGGCCATATTCGTGTACGTTGATGACTATTAATCTTTGTTTTACGAGCATCCCGATGTCCTGGTTGCCTTTGGGCTTCATTTCTAAACCCTAGGCAAAGACCGTATTTTCAGTTTTGTGAAAACACCATTAAATTTCGATACTCATTTTGCAACCGAATTTCAATTTACGTATAATCCTGAAATCTGAAACAGATAGGAAGGTTGTAAAGGATGAATTTTGTCTCTAGGTATGCGGCGACGCGAAGGGCATGGCTGCGGCGGTGAGCAGCGCTTTTTCGACGCTCTCTTCGAAATGGCAACTTGGGCAGAGAGGTGACTGCGCGGCGGCCGGCGACACCAACGAGACACCAACGGCGGGCCTCGTCGACTGCCTGGCCGAGCTGAGGAGGCAGAAGCGATTTATCGAAGATTCTTGGTGTTGATGAATCAGCTGGCAACAGGACATTAAAAACGACTCTAATGTCTTTCATTGCCACGTGATCACTTTTTCTTGTGATATAGTGGGTTTTGTAAAACAGACGTCAAATAGACAGGGAACGCGACGTGTTTCTCTCCAATTTCGGCGAAGAGTTGATTCTGAGGTGACGCATCCCCGCGATCGATACTCGAGCCGTTTTGTATGGAACTTGTCATAATGCGCGCCTACGATTTTTCAGCCAATAACAAGTTCGACTTCCCCATCGATTGCTACTTCTTGCCCTCGTTGTGCGCTCGTGCATAGCTTTGGAGCTCCACGCTGTTTTGTTGAATGGCTTTTTAAAACTCAAATCTACTGGAAGATAAACCGGCTTCACCGGCGCTGACACGAAGACTCTCGGGAATACTTTAAAATGCAACCCATTATGGCCTGACGTACTTGAACCGAGCTAGTATCTCACCATCTGAGCGTGGCTACAGACCACACCACAATGGACCCATTGCTTTCTTGTTAATCGTAGAAGAGAGGCGAAAATTCTCTAACCCGTAAGAGAGTCACCTTTTGGTAATGCTATATTGAAAACACATCTAGTGGTCGGTGCATAATAAATACTGAGCCTGGTTAAAAATTGTAAAAGGTACTAGGATAAAGGGTGCTGGTGGTTTGGAGGAAGACGCTCTTTGGTGTCTCTTCTACTGCCTTTCTGTCGTTCGCGGTGGGGAACGGAGGCGGCTGACGGTGTACCGGCTTGGACTGCTGCTCCTAAAAGTGAATCAAGACGACTCTGAGGACGCTATCGAGCTCTCTATGCAGTTGGAAACACCGCTTCCCTCACGACAAACAGCCGATTGGTCTCATGAACCACCCACAATGCTTCTGGGAACGTGAGGTCAGCATTCTCGGGGCGATTCAAAGAACGGTGCAGCACAGAGTAGCATGTATACTTCACCACAATAACACAATGTTTTTTATGTCACAAGTTCATATTCGAACCTATCGAAATTAATGGTTTGAGCGGCACATGTTCCTTAAAACCTTCTTAGTTTCACATGGGAATCTAGAAACCTCATTTGATACCTCTAATGCATTCTGGAGAACAATGAAAGTGCGAAATTTTCATGCGAACTAAAAAAAACCACTCACGAATACGGAGATGACCTTCGTGGAGGAATCGTTGAAGTCGTCGAGGCCAGGCGTTCCCTCCCAATGCGCTCCGTGGAGAGGCCACGAGAGAGCAGAGTCGCCTCCTTCTCAGACTCCGCGAGGCGTCCGTAGAGACGCGTTGATTCGCGAAGATGCGCGTCAGCACGCTCCTCCGCTGTTACCGCGCGCTCCCGCAGCATAATGACCTCATTGGTGCGTTCCTGCATGCAAATGATTACAATTCACCAATAGGCGGATTATCGTGAAAAATTGAAATAAACTCAGCTAACACAGCCCATTGCTGCTATGTTCCGCTTCCGGGCAATTTCAGTCAGTTCGTGGTCCATCAAACACGTTGCACCGTTCCTCTCTTCCCCCACATTCCTGTTTTAATAGCCTTTCTGATAATTGTAAATTTCAATTCTAAGTCCGAATGCAAGTTTTACAAAATTATTGATTTAGCCTGTATCGCTGTTTACCTTCTTTCAATTAAAATGAAGCAGCAATGGTAATAATGCACAAAAGCAGTAGCCAAAGCTTACCTGAACCTCTTGGCATGCAGCCAGCTCCTTCTCTCGACACTCCTGGAGTGTCGTATTCACGTTTCTGGCATTTTCTCTCTCGGTGATCATTGTCTCATTGGCCTGTTTGAGGTTTGACTCAAGGTCGCTTACTTTGGCTCTCAATTGGTCCAACTCAAGGTGACATGTTATGACTTCTCGCTCATTGGTTGTCCGCGTGGATTCGTTACGCGCGAGGGCTTCACGCAACCGATAAATCTCATTGGTCAATGTCTCGACCTCGGCACTCGCTTCTCGACCTGCTTCCATGGCTTCCATCCTTTGTTTGGAGAGATCTCGAATCTAAAATAATGACCTCGTGGTAAAGCACCAAGATCCACAATGAAGTAATAACGTACTTTTAGGTCGGTTAAGGCGTCGCCCCATTTTCGCTGTGATTTTCAGGATGTTCTCGGGACATATTTGGTTAAATTGATTCATAGATTTCAATACTTGCATTAATTACTCAGGTAACACGAAATTGAACAAACAAACACAGTACTTAAACGACTGCTGCTAATGGTCAACCGAATACCAAGAATTAAATGGACCCCACATCGCTGTCACGACCTGTGTTCCTGTTGGATTAATGGTGAATGTACACTCGGTATTGCGTGCATGGTTCCCTTCTTTTTTATTCGATTTGTAGTTTATATTTTTTTGGCGCGCGTTTTGGATAGGGCCTTTCAATGGCCGCCATATCCCGTTTGCCAAACTTTATATACTTCGTGGGTTAAATTGGCCTTTCTTGCAAATTTACCTTGATGTTACTTCTTTTATTCTTCTTAACTTATTTTGCATTTTCTACATATAATCGTTACGTCCTGTAACATGTTTAATTGTCAATTTCCGATATCTCTCTATTTTTATTTGTACCAGGCCACATGTGAATGGTATCATCACAGTCATCATCACAATACTCATATTACACCATAATAAATGCAATCATATCGTTGCTCCCGGATGCCTTTATCTTCCATTCAATTGAATTCGTCAAAGAGCCAACTTAGATTTTACTAATAAATCAATTACCGGTTATAATTTGCGTTTTTTTAACAAACACTGATGTTCCTTTATGGTCAACAAATGAGGCATTCAACTCGCCTACCTGCGTTTCCATGGCAGCCATATTTGACCGGCAAAGAGCCAGTTCCCTCCCTTTGACCTCGATAGTGTCCCGTATTCGCGCCAACTCAAGGTCCTTTTCGTCAGAGTTGATCTGCGCGGACGAGGCGTCTGTTTCGGCCTTCTCCCATCTCGATCTCCAAACCTCTGAGTCCTCGTTCGACGCTCGTAATTGGTCCCCCAGCAGATCCCGCTCTCTGTCGCGTTCAGCCAGAAGACGTTCCAGTCGAGATATTTCGTTAAAGTAGCCGTCAAGACGTCTCTTAAGATCATCACGTTCGTCTAGAGTCTCCTATTGGGGGACGAAATTGTTTGTAACAAAACGCATCCACAGATTGAAATCTAAGAATTACTTACGTGGTAAGCTGCCTCCAACCGTTGGATATCTCTCACCATATCCGAAAGCTCATTCCTCAAGTTATTGTTTTCTTTATCAGCGGATTCTGCTGCTCTTTTGCATTCACGGAAGCCACTTTGGGCGGCGGCAAGCTCACTTTTCAATGACTGTTCCGACGCCAGTACAGTCTACCGAAAAAAGGTTGTGAACAAAAACACTACTTAATTGACATAAATAGAGAAGTTATTTCCCCATACCTGTAGCTGCTCGTCTTTTCTAACCGTAACTCTGGCTTCCGCTTCAAGTTCAGTTTTGACATCTTTGAGTTCTTTCATCTGAGAAGAGAACTTGCTTTCCAGCTCGATGATCCTTTGATTCAGTTGCTTCGATGTGGCCTCGTGCGCGTCTCTCTGCTCTTCTGTGACTTCCAGTCGTGAACGCATCTGAAGGTAGTCGTCGTGCTCCAAACGAAGCTCTCTTTCCAGCTGATTGGCTCGAATTTCTGTTTCGTTTAGACGCTCCTCGGTGTTGCAACATCGGGCCTGCAAGTCGGCGAGGTCGCTCTCCTTATCAGAACTCTGCTGCCGTAAGCCGTCACATTGATTTCGCAGTTCTGCTGCTGTTTTCCGCTCATTCTAGACGTTGATAAAGGAACACAGAAAATCAATAAAATCGTATGTTATGCAAAAAAACGTGCTGACCCGAGACATGGTTGAAGCACTTAATATCACCATTTCGAAAATAAGGCAAACTTACCTCAAGATTCTCCCCGTTGGTCTTAAGGTCAGACTCGAAAAGGCGATTCTCTGCCTCGAGTTCGGATATTCTCTCACGCGCGAGCGAACTCCTATGGGAAACGTCATCTCGTTCTCTAACCAGCTGACGATTGGCTGTTGTTAATTCCTCGATGTATGCTTCTAGTTTGATTTTATCCTTGCTGGCTAAGTCGATTATGTTCTAAATTTAGGTGCTCATAACAAAATAATACGGTCAAATTACTTTCAATGAAACATTTTCGTTATCCATTCTATCTACAGTCGCTTTCTGTCTTTCTAGCTTATCCGTTATTGCTGTTAGTTGTCGTTCCATCTGAAATCGACCGTCCTGAAAATCTCTCAGCTGATTGGTCAACGATTTGCAACGTGCTTCAGATGTTTCCAATCGTCGATCGGCCTCTGAACACCGCTCAGTAAGATCCTCGTTTTTGGCTCGCTCAAGCTGGAAAACAATGGATGAATAAGTAAATTTTGCCAAACCTGTAATTTGGAGCCAACAGATGCGATATCGGATTCAAGAATTCGTAATTTCTGTTCCAATTCGCGGATGTCTCCTGCAAGAATGTTGCAATTAGTGTTAACCTCATCGCGTTCTGTAACAGTTGCAAGATATTTCTTCTCCATGTATTTGTTGGCCTTCTGGAGCTGAGATGACGTCTTCCTCAACTCCTCGACATCATGCTGTGAATATTATGAATTTCAGCGCTCAATAATCTACCTGCAGTTTGTCTCGTTCATTAGTAATCTGTTCCGTGCCGGCTCTAAGACGCCTAGTTTCCTCTTGCTCCTTCTGGAACCTTCGAGAAGTCTCTTCGAGCTTTATCTCCATCCGACCGCAGACCGATTCCAGTTCACCACTTCTCTGTCGCGATGCTGTCAGTTTTTCCTCAGCCTCTTCCAACAACTTCATCTTAGCTTCACGATCCTTGCGAAGCTCTGCTATTTGTTCTGTGTCTTTCTGAAGACAATAGATTGGTTTAGAATGGTGCGCAATCTTGCCAATAGTTAATAATGCAAGTAGGAGAAACAGAACCAGATATGTGTCAGTATCTGGGAGAGTATTCTGTTAATTAATTAATTTTTAACAAAGAGAATATGAAACCAAACTATTGAAAGCAGTAAACACAACCATTGAGTACAATTGCGTGCAGACAATAGCGATTAACAATTTAACAATTTCAGTAAACCTAGAATTCAACAGCCTTTTTTATAATTATACTGATATGCAAAGACTGATGTTTTTGAGTTTCAAGATGAAAGTTGACAATTTACATATTTGCGTAAACCTACAACATATGGTTGATTTTAAAATAATAAACAATCGAAATTATATTATTCACCTGCAACCTTAATTTGTGGAGACACTTAACCGTGTCGCTTTTTTCATGATTGCGATCTGAATAATTCGACCACCAACGATGGCTGTGAGTGAAATTCGAAAAGATAAAAGTCCAACATTCTTAATCCATTTTCATCAATTTTGCAACCGCGTCGCATGCTTTAAAGGTCGATTAATCATGTAAAGCGTGAATCAAACTGGCTTAAAGGACTCCAAAGGACGAGAATGTTACCTAAGCATCGAGGCCCACCCACCCATACAAGACGCATCGGCTCGCACGGATACAGTGAACTTTCCTCCTCATATTTGAGTTTTTAGGTCTACGGATTCACTGAGCTAACCACAAATCCGTTAATCGGGACTGTCTTGGGACTAAAACACCATTCGCGTCGTCAAAATCCCGTCAACTGGGGAATGCGACTACCTTGAGTTTTTCATTCTTTTCCCCTAACCGCTGTTCAATCTGCATCTGGTTGCACTGGAGATCCTCGAGTTTTCGTTTCAGCTGTCCAATGCGCCCCATCACCTCGTCCCGTTCCGTGGTGGCCTCCGACAGAGCCCTCTCCAGGTAGTCCATCTGCTTGTGGTGACGCTGCTGGTCCACGCCCTCTGCCTCCTTCGCGTTCTGTTGACAAAATACACATATTTTGAGACATTGCGGTTTTAGTACGGGCTTTGATCCTTCTATCAACTTTTCAACTTATTCTTAGAGACGTGCAAACAATGAAAACCCAGTGATGGACTTCATGAAGCTTGAAGCGTTTCGTAACACGATCAAACAAGATGAAAAAACCTCAAGTTGTCGACAGGCAAAGCAAAGGAATGAAACAATAACAAT
This sequence comes from Proteocephalus fallax, assembly GCA_028672205.1. Taxonomy (NCBI): domain Eukaryota; kingdom Metazoa; phylum Platyhelminthes; class Cestoda; order Proteocephalidea; family Proteocephalidae; genus Proteocephalus; species Proteocephalus fallax. Next base: position 119,185 of record JAPUBX010000612.1, read on the forward strand.
AGCGTGTCTCTTTCGTAAATACTCCTCTTGAATTCAAGAAAAGATTCCATAGCCAATTTCCCCCAAATTTGTTTGTATAAAAGAGTCAAAAAGACTTTCAATCCAGAAACCTTGTATGGCTTATTACCGATGGGGAACCAGAACAAAATAACCGGATACATTTGATGGAATTCGGCGATAGCAATATCTGGGTTTGGGCGTTGTGGTAAAATTGTAAATTTGAGTTTCCGCGAATCACTAATTCTCAGTATTCATTGACCTTCTTTCGATTCCTTCGAACAAATTCAGCAATATTCCATTTAAGTCTCCACCGAAAACGGTAACAGGTTTGGCGGACATGAAGCTTAAATTCAGTTCCAGCATCCTATCATCCACTTGATTATTTGTTTGCAAAACGTACGTCAGATTATCACGTTTTAAATGTACTCCTAGCATTTTGTTGAATCTTTCTCTAAACTAAACTCCCATTAACCGAATAAGCCACCGTAAATCGAATTATCAGGCCTCGTTTTAAGTTTTCTATGAAATCACCGCCCACAGCAACTTGCCTTGTATTTCACCACGCAACTATCTCTCTCCGCGGCAATCCGACCAATCTCGTCTTGGGACCGGTCAAGTTCTGTTGTGAGTCGACGAATCGTCTCCTGAAACTCATCCTTTTGTGAGGATGAATTTTGGACCGTGTACAGATCGTGATGTAGCCGATGAATTTCATTCTTGGCCTTTAACGAGAAAGCATTTACATGTATATCAACTGCTTCTGGAGCATGTTTTATAACTTTCGATTTTTCAAACATAAGTATAAAATCGAAACTAAGTGCGCAGAAGCAATCGTGTGAATCGTTTAATCATATCCGCTTTTATGAACACTCCCTAATTCCGGTTTGCGTTTTATTTGTGTTGTAAATTTAAATGCAGACATTGATACCACGGATTTCAGAGTTGCGCCACTTATAATTAAAGTTCACATCACCTGCGGCGAAAGGATATCCTGTAAATGCATTCACATTTTTTTAGCTTGAGGCATAATTATTATTCTGAATTACAAAATAAACATTAAAAGGATAAAATTCACATTTTTAATAATTATTTCGGAGCTTATAAAAGTAATAGACGTTTTAAATATTTTTAAAAATCGCCTGTAATTTAAATGACATGTGAATTCACTACATCAACGATTTTTCCCGGATATTATAATATGATATATGGAATCGTTATTATTGGATTAGCTAGCATCTCGTCACCTTTACGCGTTTGACGAATCACATTTATTTCAAGCCTTCATTTGAATGATCACGGGGGCCAAAACTGTTAAAAATAAAATGGGGAAAATTTTTTACCGGAAGTGAGTATTACATATGTCTGTTATCTGTGTCGTTTAAACTTGTTCAATTTGTTTTATAATTTGCGAATCCATGAAACACCACGAAAGAGACATTATGCGTCACTCATTAAAGTCATATTTGTTGTAAACTTCATTGGAGAATGTTTAGGCTTTTCGCGTCAACCCAATTCAGAAATTGCTTTACATTCTAGGGAACCTTGGGTATACATTATACAAATAATCGGTTCTTGGTGTAAGTAGAAGTAAACAGAAACCATCGGCGAATAAATATTCGGCAAATACATATTTGTCGCCAATTCCTATATAACTTTGCTTTGCTGTACATTTTAATGATGAACGTAGACCTTAATAAAGCGAATACAATAATAATGATTATTATGGTGTCATTGAAAAGTAACCATTTTCATGAGTTGTTATGTCTATAATTTTAATTCCTCAATCCCAAACAATTCAAACGTTTAACCCGGAGTTTTCATTTTTTTATCCATAGAATTTCAAATAGTTTAAAAGCATCTGGAAATTTACCTCGGTATACAGTTTATGAAGGTGATCCCGTTCTCTCGTCAGCGTTTGTACGTTTTCCTGGATCTAGCAGAGAAAGCGAGAGCGTTTCAAACGCAATCTCTTGAACGTATAAACAAAGCAGCATCTTTAATCGACTAGTTACCTCACGGATGCGCCTTTCGAATCGGTTCAACATCGACTGCAGCTCGTTTCGTTCCAGTCGCAGCTTTTGGTTCTCGAACACGTCGTCACACGCCTAAATCCAACAAAGTCAGTCTTGTCTAACACCCGTTTAGCAAACACCGAAAAACCCCGCCCATTCCCACCATCGGCATCAAAGTGTAACTTCCTGGTAAACATAACATGCGATTTATAACTTTCATAATTATCTCACATCCATTCATTGCCTATCATGTTTTTCCGGAAGAGCGTACACATAAATGAGCGTTGGTTTTAATAGGATGAATCGGAAGCCTATTAGGAAACGTGTGTGATTGTGAGCAATATAAAATGACATGTACTACAAAGATAATATGTGTTATGCAAAAAAATATCAACCGTACGAACCTGCTCGCGTGGCAGACTTCGCGACCTTGGAACGGGTTCTTCGCTGGTAATTGGCCGCTTTTTCTTTTGTTGGTTTAATTCACTTCTAGAGGCCCGAAGGTCGTTGATTTTCCCCTCGATCTACCAAGGATTTAGTCCTTTGTTTGTAATTTCGTTCAAATTAATTTCATAACACATTTACATTAGCAATGACACGGAAAAAATGTACATTTTATCATACGAAACGTTCACATGACCTTAACGTCCTCTTGGTCAACAACCAACGATGATTACATTGGGAATATCAAGCGATGTTGTGTTATGTACAATTGTAAAGCACATTCAGAAGCAAGATTAACCGTTTTATAATTCCGAAGGCTGTCCGCTGCTGGTAATTGTTACAATGGTTTTGAGCAATTTAAATGATCGCCCTTTCAAATAGCCCACTTAAAATTAATAGAGCATACAAAAGAGCACTCAAGAACGAATCGCGAATTAACCTTTTCTCTTCGGCCCCTACTTTCGTTTCGCGATCGACAGACATTCGCAGATGCAATCCTCTGGTGTCCTTTGCGTTCTTTCGAGCCCATCCGATTACCAACGGCCTCAGGAGAGGCGAGAACCTGATTCAGAAGCTCCACCTGTCGCCGCCAGTAATCGCGATCCTGTTCCAGACCCGTAATGTGTTCAGTTAGTTGGTTCAGCCTCTTCTGACTCAGGGGTCGCTCCCCGGGAATTCCACCATGTCGCTTCAGCCGTTCGATCTCCAACACAAGAGTCCGTTCTAGGTACAGGAAAGTAGATGATTACACAAAAATGTAAGCGATATCGTCATCTGAAATTCGGGTTACAAGAGAGAGAGACGTTAATTTTTTATGGATACAATTGAGTAGATAAAGAATTGGATAGCTTTATCTGGTCCGAGGTTCGGCTACCAAGAAACAGCAGAAGTAATAGTATCAATAGTGGTCGAAAGCAGTAGTAGAAGTAATTAATATCACAGCAGTACTAGTGGGGGTTGTAGAAGAAGAACTATTTAGAAATAATAATAACCATAGCCGTAGATTTCGATATAGTAGACATGGTTGGAACTTCGGATAGCGATAAAAAGTAAAATTTGATTACGTGCAAACTCGGAGTCGTGACGCATAGGAAACTGGCGATGTGGTGAATATAATTTACTGCTCTGAGCTACTAGACTGGGAAAAACACCAACGACCCTACCATTTGCCGTCAAATTTTCGATTCGCTGAGCCAGTCGCTTTTTGTCTTCTTCTGCGCGCAGAAGAAACTGCCTCACCTTCCTCGCCGATTCGTCCGATCCGTCCTGCTCTTGCCGTCGCATCGTTTCAATCACTCCACAGAGCTTCGCATTCTCCTGAACGAAACGGATTGGTATTATCAAAGAAATTCCGTCATGAGCGACTCTTGGAGTGAATGAGTCACGGAATTCATGAAAGATAAATAAATGCAAGGAAACCATTTGTTATCCGCGCTCTGCTCAGGATTTGTAATATTACTTGATCGAAAACAAAGCACACCGTACTCTAGATAATTGAAGTCATAATTTTATCAAAATGCAAATACCTTTGAGCCATTCTTCAGTTTTAGTTTGGGTTGTTGCATAGTCTACAATATGTGACCCGCGCGATGTGTCTGCCGCGTTTGAACGCATTGTTATAGGGTTGCCATGCCGACCATCAAACAAGGCTGAATCAGCATTGCTCTATTGTGTCGTCGAACACATCCAATGACTGTTCGGTTAACAAAACGGACCAATCTGTATTGAGAGTGATTGTCCAACGTCTACTACAATGCCCGGGATTCGTTTATTGGGTGCGGATTTTTATAATATCAAGAACGCCATTTAAAACCGTGAATCAAAAATTCGATTGATCCGACGTCTGAATTAAAATAATTTATAATGCTCTTTAGACATTAACGTTCAACAAAGTAGGGTAATATTTGATTTTGTTTTGAGTGACCTGCACAATCGTGTAGAAACGTCTCATTTTCGTGAAACATTCTGTAATTATTAATATGGACACATACCAAACTAGATCAACTGTAACCGTTATAAAAGAGAACGCCGTTATACTTACCTTTGACATATTTGTTAGTTACAAGGACTTAAATTCTACTGGCGCGGTTCTTATTTTCAGTGCATGCATGCAAAAAACAGTAGTAATAGAAATCTATTCGTTCTGAATAAAGAATCTGAATTGCGAGACACTTTGCTCCTTATATGGCCATTTGCGGGAACGGGCTAAAGTACCTTGATCAAGCTTTCTATTCTGTTTTCACTCGTACATCTGGATTTAACTGGTTGGTCATTGTAACGTTCTTTGCCAAGATTTTGTACCGATGAGGACATACGACACCTTGTGGGAACTTTTGATCCTAAAAAATAAACTGTTAGTTAGATTTTCAATGAAAAATGTCATTCACCAATAATAAAATAATGTAACTGTAATCGCTTTCTTACGATGGGGGAGTCAAGCGTTATGACCTTCGCATTTTTCGAAGAGATTTTAACAAAGACTGGTGCTTTGGATGTTTTAGTGTATGAGCGTTGGAAAATTGTTTAACTGCGTTAGATGGCTGACCGGTAAACATTTTTACGCAAAGATAAGAACAATTCATCACTTGGAAAGCTGAAATCAAGGAGTTATTTTTGGTCAGAAGAAACCCTGGAGGTTTTTGCAATCAATTAAATTTGGTAGTCCTTACAAAAAACATAAATGGGATCCAAAAAATAACGAACCGGTAAATTTCTTGTGGGACGGAACAGTATTGGCGGGAGGAGGTTCTTTGTTCGACTCATTTAGAAGCTCATCAAGCTGTTGGCTAATAGTGTTGATCTTGTTGTCCTATGTTTTTAGAAAAGGTTTAATCAGAAATACAGAACGTGAAAACAGGGCCGTTCATTTTTGTATGTTCCTCAAAAAAGCCATTTAACCAGAATTGTTTACAAAATCATGCCAAAATGCACCATCGATTATTTTGTGTTACAACTGGACGAACAAATGTGTGACAGCATTTATTTATTTAAGTGCATACTAATTCGGTTACTAAATGACATTTTAAAATAAGCCAATAATTCGAGCGAATTTTAATCAATAGGTAGTCGCCAACTGACACAAATCGAATTCGATTTTAAATAACTAGTTGCTCGAAGTGGTCTCGCTCTATGGACACTTATAATTGATTTTCACGACACCTTCGTTCTCGTTGTCACTGAATATCCGAAGTGTCCGTCGAAATAGTTAAATGCAACCATAAAGCTACGAAATTAACAAACGAAAGGGAACATTGCAAATTACAAGCATCTCTACTTACATCGCAGCAAACGTCCATCGTCCACAGCTTCACCGGTGCTAGAGGTGTGATTTACATGGGCCGGATATGACAACGCCCGAGTGTACATGTTTGTTGGTTTCTCGCGGGTTAGTGAGTCGTTGTCCGTGGCAACCAATAGTGCGTAGCGACAATTGGTTGCGCACATGTTTTCTGGGACGTGGAATAGAGCCAACGAAGGATGTGAACTCCGATTCGCGAAATCTGGTTCATTTACTTGGCCTAAGAGATACAATGTCACGCTTGATTGTATTTCGATTGCATGCTGATGCTATTTTATATTCACAAAAGTACGACAGAGTTAAAAATTGCTTTTAATTGCAACGTAATCTAAAACTGCGTCAGAAATGCTTTTTACTTACTTTACAATCAAATTCATCAATATAATCTTTTTTTAGTGAATTATCTATGCTCTCAATCGAACGCCATTTGACTTGATGTTTCCTAATCGGTGATGATGACCCAGTCTTGAGGACACCTCCAACCGAAGCCTGTCTAAATGTTGATATATTCTACCAATCCAAGACCTATATAGTTTTATTCCCGCAGAAACGGCGACATCAATTCCGTTACACTGATAATTATGGTTTCAAAATTTTCTGTATTTCTGTTACCGTATTCTCTTTGGATATTTCAATGCCGAACGTTATTTCAATTAAGCGAATACCATAATAATAATTAAAATTATTACGAGCACTCGTAGACTTCCAGCAACAGTGACTGACAAGGCTCTATTTCTTCAAATTGGAGCGCTGAAATATTTTGGTCCCGTGGACTAAAGCACATTCTTACTATCCATAAAAGATGGTTTAATTATTCCACGAATATAATATCGAGGGTAAGAGAGAAAAGGAGTGGTTATTGTCATAGTATTTAATCAAAAGAACACTGTACACTGGGGAGAGACCACAAGACAGTATCTGATTATCTGAACCAAATATCTTTCCTTTTGGACAGATGGCTGATAGGGTTTGCGAGATGCTGATGAAAAATCGACCCGGGCACTCGATTGTATACGGCAAATTCCGGTCGGCGGATGTCATCCGCCTGTAGATGCCACCCGTATTCCCAGGATGTGGCATCCTTGAGGGGGTACCTCTCAGAAGGCGTCTTTAATATGCGCTTGTTGAGATAACGCCGTCTGTAAAATGCGAAACAGCTTATCTTTGGTGGGTTAAGAGACCGCGAACCGCGTACAGCGTGCATCCTAGAAGCTTAATGTTATTCCAGCTTTAAGGGCGTATTTTTAAACAAAATTTACCTATACCGCGTTTTTCCGTGTGTTGTAACTCTGAGTTAATTTTTTCGTGGATTAATTCAGGGGAAAGGGTAGGTCTACAGTCTCAAGAAAATCTCCAAGAAGGAGGGAACAATTCAGGTGAACGCGATAGGTTTCCAAGTTCGCATTCAGATCCAATAGGATAACCGAAATTCTTAAAAACCGTGACACGAATACGATAGGCCATAAATAAAATTCTTTAATTTTATTGAAATATTCTCTTTCATAGTCCGATAAAGATTATCAAAACATACAAAGTCCTAAGGTGATGAATTAAATTGATCGAACATCGTCCTTATTAATCATTTTAGCGCGTGAATAAATATCGAATCCAGAAAAAAAGGAAATTACCTTCCGCCGACATTAGTGCTTATTATCAAATTTGCCGTATCTGGAGAGGGGGGCCGCATTGTGTATTCGGAACCGTTCATTGGTTCGTGTGTTTTTGGCCTGACTTTACCGTTTTGTTCATCCAATTCCTCGGTTATCTTCAACTTGGTTGTTCGTACTTTGTTTAACCTTTCTTCAATCAGCCTGTTCGGTTCCCGAAAGGCTCCCATTTTTGCGCGGAATCTATCTACAAGACGTCTACCGACTGCATCGTCACTGAAGTATTTCTCACTATTATTGACGTAGAAGCGAAATCTTGTCTCGTTTTCCTTGTCGATACATTGACTATACAAATAGTAATCGAATATGTTAATATTAGTAGTCTTTGCCATCTCAAACGACCAAATATTTCCGGTATGCTTTCATGAACAGCTGTTTCGGTCTCAGTAAAAAATCAATAATTCTAACTCGCGACTAGAAATGAAAGCCAGCAGGATTTTTCAAATGTATTTCAATCACCGCGGATTTTCCGGAATATTTGCCAAACGTAATGACAATAATTATGAAACATTATTTTCCTTTGTTGCGTACGCCCTAATTATAGGAATAACTTTATTAAGGTAAAACAGACATGAAATTGGAATATTAAATAAAAAGGAAACAATGTAGTGTATGCTTTGCAAAATAATTTTATCTCTGAATTCCTTTGTAGTGACTTTAAATGCCCCCTCTTGTTTTAACACACACGAACCGATTTCCGCCGGCGAATGCGCGATCGTCGACTTAACGTTGCGCCTTTGTTTTATTAAATCAAGAGAACAATCTTGATTATACTTCGGTTTGCGTTCTCGTTAGTAATGCTTTTTAGACGCGTATGTCGTTAAAAAGGCTTAGTGGTTTTAAGTTATCGTTGAACTTCGAATCACAACACCTTATTCAATCGAACAAAGTGTTGTTGTCTACTACCAAGATATCAGTAACATATTCTTACCGGCAAGACAAATATATCAAAATGCGAAACCGTTCCACATCGCATGTTGAATTTTAAATTTTCGGGATATTAAAATAATTCGAATGAATGCAGGAACTACTCATAAAATATATTTTAAGTTCTCTTTTTGAATTATATTCCCGAATTGTTTTAATTATTTCCCATTGATTACAATATTTTATATTCTGAAGCAAATAGTGAAAATATGTCTATATAACATTTGAATTATATTTACAGCCATTAATAATCTCAAAATGGTGATATTCATCGAATTAAATCTCCTTAGTTGATTTTGCTTTCACCAATTTAAGAGTATCCTTATAGGCGTTCATTTTGTACATGTAATTGCAATTATGCAACTTTTCATGGACGATCGTGATTCCTTTAACTGAAGATAACCTTGGAATTTATCTTATCGTTTTCGTGTTTGCCTATCGCATGCAGACAAAAATCAATATATTGCTTTCCATAATACACACGCAATGGTCCTCTATGGCTATTTCCAGTTACAGGTTGACTCAGCTTCATGGATGCCGCAGTTGATGAAAGGTCTTGAAAATAAGTTACAAGTGGCGCCAGCCGGTTTTGACTAACAGTCTAGACCGCGACATAGTGAAGTAAACGCCTTCCACTTATTTTTCGGGTACCAATTATGCAACAACCTTCTCGAAACGACGATGAACATTATCAAACATACCATTTCAATGGCGCGTGGAGTTTTTACTGGGGTGTACAAATTCAATTAATCTTAAAATTTTAGAATCAAACGATGCAATAGATACAAATGGTATTTAACTTTCAGGTTCTTGCCTCTTTCGATTGGTGATAATATAAAACACAGAGAACCGTCTCGCGTAATGGCTTGTCAGCAAATCTCGATGTGGTACCCATGGTACTATCAAAGAGATAGGGTTACAAATTAGAACAGAAATCCTGTTATACACCATGATCATTTCACATGAGTTACTTAAACACCCCATTAGAAAAGCATGCTTGTAATCTATTATTAAAACATGCTAATGCGAAAAACATTTATAATGATAGAGGCCATATGGAGATCCGCTTAACCCCCTAACGGCATCGTCGGAGGACCTGTTAACTCAAGAGCACTGCTCCCTTTCAATTCCCTCGCGGCACCAAAAATGATACACAAACAGCCATAACATTAGAAGGATGCGTGATATCTGTACAGGAGGGGAAATTTAGGCAATTAAAATATCGAAAAAGCATTCTCGTGGTTTTGCTAAGCTAGTAGAAAGCGAGGAACATTCTCTTTATAAAGACAAAACAAGGATGCGTGATTTTCACAATTCAAAGAGAATCTGATATTATTCGAATGAAGAAGACCGTTTCGGAAAACAATTACTGATTTAAAAGATGGGTGTGTATATGTTCATGAAGGACCTTTAAATATTTTTTTAATGCATGTAGGTTTAAAATATCCATTTATGCATTAAATTTAATTTTAATTCTTCCGCTTGTAACGAAATCTGGAATTGACCTTTACAGTAGTTTGAAATGATCCATCGATTTATGGTCAACTTTCCCTAAATTTAAAAAAAGATAAATATCTTTCATTGTCAATCGAAATTAGCTTTTATTTAAAAAATACAAGGATATCAAGTAAAATTCGCACATAATGCTTATACGTACAAAATAAAAAATATTGGATAATTGTTTTCTATTTCGCATTAAACATGGACCCGCATGAAATGTATACAATTCAGAATCATTTCAAAACCAGATTTAAAGAAATAATATGCATGGGTGAATTTCAATAACTATCTGCGAGTTTTTAATTGGCAAGAAACGTCTCTGATTTCACACCAACCCTTTTTCCTAGCCATAGACGCAACGTGACTTTTTAAAATTATTAAAAACCAGGCCTGCTGTGAGAAAAAATATTTAGGTATGGAATAGAACGCGTTGATTGGATTGTAAAAAAATAATCGTCGAGGTTTTATCAATTTTAAATAGTTAGACCGACATATTGTCTATTCTATTGGCTTGTGTTATCTGTGTGTAACATCTCAATATGTTCACCTTATAGTGGAGGTTGAATATGTGCTCAAAAGGAAAGATACAATATATATTGCATTGAATGGGGATGAATTCGGATAAAATCTTGGTTGTCTATTAAAACCAGAATCCTCTTGAATAACGGCTATTATTTTGACTGCATATTGTGAACCAATTTTGAAGGTGATGGTAATTATTATATGCGTTTCGTCATGAGCCGCGGATCATGGAATGAAATCATTATAAATTATGCTTTAAAAAAATAAATATGGTCTTTAATCTGGCTTTGCATTAGGTTCAATATTTACTCCGGGGTGGTACGTCCTTAACCAAACGAATCATTCGTCATTTATTAAACTGGACTTCTCACCCTGTTCATAAGTTATACCCTACATCATTCAAAATTACCTTTTAATAATGATCGGAAAATATGTTTTACAAATGTCGTTGCGAGCAACTAAACAATTATTATGCATGCAATATCTGGAATATGAAATACTTTTGATGGGTTTCGAAGCGACGAAAATCCACCGAAATTGGCAAAAGTTCTGGAAACCCAAAGGAAATGGTTAGAAAACCCCACATTGCAACAATAAACAGAATTTCTTTTCGGAATTTGTATACATTTATAAAGGCATTGTAATATTTCTCGCATTTTCGTAATTGTAACTCGTTTTTTAATTATTCCTTTCCACTTCCTCTAGCAATTAAAAAACACCAAAAATTGAGTTGGAAAGCAAAATTAATAGATTCACGCAAACTTTGTTGGGATTGAGTGAGATGATAATTCTCAAGTTAAGAATAAAATACCGTTGCGATCCTTTTTTGCCTTATAACCCGTAGAACCGTTCCTGCAATTAATGCATCTTTTCAAACGCGTTTCTTTCCATCAAGTCCCGGCAGTACCTTTCCATCAAATATAAGCCAGGCGATTTCGTCTCTTTTGCATTCACAAGTGTTTTGTGCACATAGTTCCCCTTTCGATTAATTCAAACGATTGAGTCTTCTCAGAAATGGTTAATGGATACATTTTTTTCAATGTCGGTCTAGATAGTGTATTTTTGAGAACCTAAGTCTTTTCTAGGGTTTGCATTGCGTGATTACTGCGTTTTTCACGGTGGTCTGATAGCGACTTCACTTCGCGAGTTTAAAAGAATTTAAATCTGTAGGAATAAACGTTAATAGTCTCAGAGTTAATTCCTTGTTTGATTGGAAATTGATGTAAAAAGGTTTCCGCTCTCGCTGTTTCAAAATATGGTTTCTGTGACCTGGTCTGATGTACAAACAGATGGTACCGATTCGCTTCCTACATGAGCGTTCAATCACAAAACCATAAAAATAGAAACACAGTAATGAATAGAAGTTGGAAAATCTTCCTAGTTCGCATTAATTTAACACATATGTCGTTGGGGAGAGTATAAGAGCTATTTTTGGCAAATTTATTGCTTATAGCCATTAGAAACAATTAATTATTTCGGACAATTGGAATATTTGAAGTTCCATAGGTCCCACCTACGTAAAATGATGGACAGTCAGTTTCGATCTCATCCTTATGGGTTTTTCGTACTCAAAATTGATTAAGTTTTAATTTACCAAGTTAATTTGTACGTTAAATGTGTTCAGCAAGATATCGCAGGTTTCGAATGAAACTACTGAGTGGAGACAAAGACACTTATTCCATTTTAATAGTAAATGATAAACATGTAAGATATTGATGAATTAATTACATAACAGAGTTTGCTTAGGGAATTAAATGCTTCATGAAGAGATATACTTAACGCTGTGGCCAAATCAGTGCTAATTGTGCCCTTCGTAAAGTAATAAAAGTATTATTGTATTCAGGTTAAAATTCAGTCCTTATAATCCCGGGTAAATATAATTTATACCGTTATTTGACGCGCCCTACTATTATTATTATTGATATTTTAATGCTATGACTGAATGTTTTCTTTCCAGCGACGCCAATAAACGCCTCTTTTGTTGTTTTTTGGTACTTTCAATTCGAGAAATGGAGGCAGACTTTAAATAATCCTAGATTTCGCATCTGGATGCAATGCTTCTAACTGGGAAATTTGAAATGTGATTTTATTTTAGGCATTTAAAAATCGAATTTTAAAGTTGCTCTCGAGTGAGAAATGATCAATAGCGATGAAACGGTCCGCTATTCAATAATATTTCAAATTCGAATTTCCAGTCAAGCCGATAATTCATGCAAACAACTAATGATTAAAATTGTAGAGAATGTGTAATATAATAGCCATGCAATCTATGAAAATTAGCGCGTTAGGGCCAATATGCTTGTTTGATAATCACAACATTTTTTTTCAAAATTGCCCATAAATCCCATACATCTTGACGACCATTAAAATCCTCTAACAGTTGATTCACCACATTAACTGTGCCAAATTACAAATAATTTGGGCATCATTTTATTTTTTTCTTATTTGCTTCTTTCGCTTGTTTTTTATTAATATTTTTATTAATATCGTGCGAAATTCGCCTGCTAGAGGTCTGGCTGTCGAACTCGAAGTCTCTCTCGAACAGAATGAGGATGATTAACGCGGCACCATCGGACCGCTAAAAAATGCTACGTTATGACGAGTTCTTGCATAGGAAAACAAGAGATCCTCTGTAAACATCATTACTGTCCTCTGCACGTGTCATAAACCTGGGGTTAAATCACCGAGAATCTTCTCCAACCGCGGATACAGATTTTAAAAAAGATAAAGAAATATTTGATAGACATAAAACAATCAATAAAGTCGGCTGTCCTTCTAGTAGACTCTAGTAGGACCTGTCCGACAAGTACTTCAACAAGTAAGTTACGAATGTGCCAATCATTCTTGCAGAAATTATGAGCGGTTTGTAAAATCGAAAGAACCCATGTTTTTTATTTATATTTTACAACTGTGCATGTTGTGTTGCGAATTATGGGTTGCGTCTACAAGCGTATTTACAAAAGTCTGGCTTCCAAAAAACTATTGGTAACTCGCGTTTTGCCGCGCGAATATCGCAAGAATTCATCTCAGCGCGACAGGAATTATTGTAATTTTTATCCTCAACACAACGGACTGATTTCGTCTGACAGGCAAAAATTCGTGACCGCGAACATCGATGGCCAGCCTGTTCGATTGCAGCTGGACCCTGCATCTGACATTGCGACTCTCCCCAACAGGCTATGGAGGTTCATTGGGAGATCCTCAATGGGAAAAATACCCACACTACGCCTAGATACAAAGCCTGCGTCTTCCATCACCTGGTAATGTACTACGTCGACAGATATCTAGGACTACGAGCAGCGCACTGCGTCACAAGACAGTTATACTGTCCACGTCATTTGCGACCAAGTTTCCATTCCTATGACGACTCTTCAGTAAGTGAAGCCTGCTATCTTCGAAAACCAAGACATGTGATGCCATTCACCTAACTATCTGTCAGACATTACTTGTCCAGGTTCGACCCCTGTCGCAGACAACCACACTTCGACCAGGCGCCAAGCCTTCTTCCGAAACGCTTGGACGCCAAGGCATTGCCACCGGATCTACCAAATGCTTTCGTCACCCCAAAAACTCCGTTATCGAATATATTCCCTTCTTCAGTTCCCGTAACGTGTAGACAACCATGCCTGGATCAAATTTGAACACATCGCTTGTCCTCCCTTCTGTTAACATTCTGAAATGCAAAAAGTCTCATCGATTGAGTGACGCATTCCCAACGCTTCCCATTGGCCGACTGTCCTTATTGTCCCAAATAATATATAATAATAATAATATTCGCTTTATTAAGGTCACGAGGACCAAAACTTTCAGCATTAAAATGTACAATAAACAAAAATGTTACAGGACGTCACGATTATACGTAGAAAATGCACAATAAGTTAAGAAGAATAAAAGAAGTAACATCGTGGTAAATTTGCAAGAAAGGCCAATTTAACCCACGAAGTATATAAAGTTTGGCAAACGGGAAATGGCGGCCATCGAAAGGCCCTATCCAAAACGCGCGCCAAACCCGTGTATATATACACAATCACGCCTGTTCGGGTCAACTCTCAAGAACTCCTCCCGTGTCTTCTCTTTCTGTCTTCCGATTGGTGGGATCACGGGTTATGACAGCTTCATATTCTTATGGGAGATTATTAAACCGCCATTAATCATAGCATTTGTTTCAACGCTAAAACATAATTTGTGAACTTTGCGTAAGTGCCCTGTCAGATTAGTATCATCCATAAAAATTAAAATGGTAACCGGTTGAATCAGTTTATAGAGGTAAAGAAGACAAAAACAGCATGCCTTTAATAGGTGGATCATAGATCCATCAATTCTAGGCTATTTGGCGAAACTGTGCCACAGATTTGGGACGTCAGCGGCCCATAGTTAGTCAATCACTCACGCTATACATACTGACAAGTTGAACAAAATAACACGACTAGACTCATTCCATGCGTATTTGTGGGCGGAAATTTCAAAAATGCTTCCTTTCTGTGTTGTTGTAGAGCTATTCTGGAAACAATGCGTTTGCGAACACTGATTCAAACCGTCTGATCGACCGGAAAACCTCTTCGATGTCTTATTAAATAGTGATTGCGTTATCGTTTGCGGTTGAAGGATGAGTAGAGTTAGATAATTAACACGGTCAGCCGATGGGTATTCCCATGGGTAATTTACCTGGGCATTTATATTCCCCGAAAATAATGAAACAAATGTTTCCAAGGCTAATTGGGTGTTTATGACTGCTATTCCTGAGATGGCGATGGAACAAGGAAAACATTATTAATTGGATCAAGGCAATGACCGCCTGCTTAATGGACACCACTTGGGAAATATTTGGCAACCATTCATTAATTGTCATTCCGCCACAAGCAAAATTGCACCGCCATATATTACACGAGAAGAGAATGTTGGAAAACATAATTTCGAATGATTATTTTGTCAGAGAGATTGTCTTGCGCACAGAGAATTATAGGGAATGTTTTATAATTACGGTCACCGGGTGTGTGAAAACTGTATTTAGCTAAAATTGAATTTCTCCTTCTCGCCTAATGCAAGTATTTTTAAACACATCACAGACCGTGAGGATTCCAGACTTTTTCGGACTAGAGGTAACACCACTTCCATGGACTTATTTGCAAATCCCGGGCGTTCGACATTCGGTCATTCTGTGGTGATGATATGGACGCCGTTTTATGTGGCCGTATCAGGGTTATCGCGGATGCCTGAATCATTTGTCTCATGGCAATTTGTCCTTCTTCCCTTAAAATGGAGGCAATTACGCCTCATTAAAAGGTCACCAAATCGCTTGGCCGATTGACCTTTCTGTTCCCAGCCCCCTGCATAAATATCAAATCACGCCTGTAGAGCCGACGGCCGCCGTTCAGCGGGGCTGTTCAGGTCAACCCGATAGAAAGTCCGTTTCACTGCCTTAACGTTGGTTGGCCCACGGTTACGGGCTATGACACAATTATTATTAAATTGACACAATGGATTCATAAAGTTTGGTGTCTTAGTTTACTATTTATTTGAACGCCAATCGGAGTCTTTATCTTCATTCGAATAAAACATATAATTCGAATTGTTGCGGATGTATCCAGTTCACTGGGTTTGCCATAAGGTTTCTTGTCCGCGTCCCAAGTTTCCAGTGAGACCGTCAACAGAGCAAGGAGACTCCACCGTGACCCCAGTGTCTGTCTAGTTAACTGACTAAATTGTGATTCGTGGGAATGGCCTTGGAAAGTGAGGATTCTACATTAAATTGGAAATCGACATTTCTAAGCGATAAAACGATTCATCTGCGTACCATGTCTTCCATTCACCGCTTTTTCAACGAGTTCGGTAATTTGAAAAAAAAACGTTTTTTTTGGTGAGAGAATACAATGTAAGTTTGTTGTGAGAAGTCTAAAATTGAGAAATATTTTAAATAAAAAACCAATTACGAGTTAAATTTGCAGTACAATGGCGCACACCGTTGGCGGCTCGCTTCAAACGGCCCTCACATCTAGACCGCACTCCCAAAACGAAGACGAATTAATTTGTCCATTTCCATCCACAAAAAATATTAGTCCTACTTATTCATAGGATAATATTGCTACGCATTTCATTCCCATTTCTGATTTCCTCAACGAATAACTGAGTGTTAAGTTAAACCAATTAACTTATCCGTTTTTTTTAAATAAGCGTTTTATTGAGCTCACGATAACTTTCAAAAACGTTCCGCATATACAAAATCATATAACTAACAATGATACACACGAAAACTGTTTTTTTTAAATTCCTGCTTCACCTGTTCGGGGAAACGGAAGATCGGAAAAATAAAGACTGACCGAATTGCGATGTGTCGTCGTTTTTTTAGGCATGGAACGGTATTGCCTACACCTTGTGTCGAAGAGCTTACATTTAGACAAAAGTGAATAGAGTTTATGAGAGGGGTAATCTACTCTTCGAGTAGCAAGGAGAGTAAAACTAGTCAAGCGGCGTTGAGTGGTTGTCAAATCGATGGAGAGAAGATGTAGGCCACAAGAAATCGAGGGTGGCTAAATTTGGATACGCTCTTGCAACTGCATGGCCCTAGAGTCGGTGGCCATCTTGAAATTCCTTCTTTCTATAGCACAGACTAGCCGGAAACCGAAGTAATGCAAGCTGTGCATAAGCGCCCCTGTCTACGCTTCGCAAATCAGGTGAGTCACTACAAATACATCATGGAACTGATGTTGGGACATCCCTGGAACAGCTGCCTGTTTGACGAGACTTACGCAATGACGACGACGTGTTGCAGAATCATAAAAGATTGTTCATATGGAAAAATTGTTTGGAGTGTGTTCTTTGACTTGACTTCTGTTTTCAATATTACCTCGTCCTAACTAAGTTTAACCCAAATCGGTGAAGATTGAGTTGTGGTGGTTGGTCTAATTTGCCGGATTCGCACTTATTCATCCCACCGACTGCATCACGAAAGGGTTGGCAATTCAATCTGGTCCTCAATTCGCTTTGAGGGAGCCCCATGGCTCAATACATTTTTTTCAACCATTGCATTTGTATATTCTTATAAAAAAATAATCATAGGTAAGTAAATGACAAACATAAGCGATGTCTGACATAAACTCAGAAGGCCTGGTCGGTTATGACTGACTGGTAAACAGATTGCCATGCCCAAACCGACTACGATTCGGTCCTTTGTGCTTGATAGATAGAATTGTAATGAATCCGTTTATTGCGCTTCGTCTGCCAGGAAAGACAAATAGTGAAGCTTGCTGTCTCGTTTTTCTACTATAATTTATAAGAGGAATAATTTACTCGAACGAGTTTATTACTCAACATCCGGTCTAGGGAAGAGGTGCGGTTTCATTTTATTTTAATTGATTTTTCGCGCGGGAGGCGATTGTCGGTTGCTTGACAAGGTCACCGGTGAATGGTCTATTGTTGGCGTGGTCTATCTAAATGCGTTTTCATCACATTTTCAGCAAGAACGTACATCGAGAACGACCCATTTATGTCGCTCGAAAATATCATGCAAATTAGTGGGAGTCGAGTTTAACATTAAAATGTGTTTAGCGACGTGCAGTTAATCTGTCGAGTCGGTGTCAATTGAAAAAACAATTCCAATGCCCTTCTGTTCTGCATTTACCCTTTATTCCTTTCTCATGGTTTGGTAGTCTTCAATGAGAGAAAATATCAGCAATTTTCACTATAGACATTTTTGAACCAGGCAATTCACCACGAATACTCTATCCTTTATGGTCACGATTCCCTAATAATTCCGCAAGTAAATTTGTCTGATTGGTTAAATCTGTCCTAATCGTATAGTTGGTTATTTTGTCAGTCATCGATAACCCAGATTCCGGACAGGCGACTCACATTTTGTTTAGGCTATATGTCATCCCTTCGCTTTTACCTACTCACACTGCTTAAAATGCGATACTATTAGAGGTTACGTTTTTGTCTATACGTTTCTGTCTCAACGTAAACAAATACGCGTCATGCGACGGCCGTCTTTTAATCATTGGTTTTCCTCGTAATTGTTATCAAACAATTACAATTATCATTCGTATGAATGGCCACATTCAAGGTAAACTATCAGTTTTCCCTGAAAACTCGAGTTCCTTACAGCTCCAC
The DNA here is from genome assembly GCA_028672205.1 of Proteocephalus fallax. Classification (NCBI taxonomy): domain Eukaryota; kingdom Metazoa; phylum Platyhelminthes; class Cestoda; order Proteocephalidea; family Proteocephalidae; genus Proteocephalus; species Proteocephalus fallax. The sequence goes on from JAPUBX010000612.1 coordinate 137,661, forward strand.
AAAAAAATAAAACTTGTATTGCCTCAAAATAAAGCGTTTAACCTTGTTCTGTTAATTTTCAAACATACCCGTTGTTAGATTGGATTTACCTTATGCAAGTCTCCTTACATTTGTTACCGGGAATACTCAGATTTAGCGTCGAGATTTTGATTTCTTCAGAGGCTCCAACCCACGTCCTTTGTCCGCCGATTTGTTTCTGCCTAGGTAACAGGCATTATGTTTTCTCTCGACATCTGGCGAAAGGATTCGGTCCTCAAAGATTAGACCGACTAAACTCCTTCCCAACGCCGGTCGTAATCAACCACCTGGTATTTTCGGGCAACGGAAAGTGGGAATAAGGACAGACCTCAGCGGAAAAATATTCCATCTAACCAAAACTGCACAATTCCTCCACAACAACGAAATAGCCAGAATGGGAGGGGCGGTGAGTTTCGCAAATGCGAAGTGAGGTTTTCAGCGAAAGAATATGACTGTGTCCGGATAATTAAAACGTATTCCAGGGTTTTATAGACGTATACGGCCAATATAGTCCTACGGGAAAGTACATCAACCCCCGCACAATGCCACTGGGGAGATCTTTTGGCGAAATAATAATATATAGCGGCTTTATTGAGGTTACGAGGGCCACAACATTCAGCAATAAGCAAGACAGTATAGCAATTGTCTTTCAGTTCCTGCTTCACTTGCTCTGGTGAAACAAAAAATCGGGACAAATAAGGAATGACCGTATTGCGATATGCCGCCGTTCTTGTGGGTATTGAACGGTATAGTCTCCGCATTGGTCGAAGAGATTTACTCTTGGATAAACTTGAAAACAGGGGATGGGAGGGTTCACTTAAAATATGAGCAGTGATTAGTGAACAATTACTAGGGAACAATATACAATAAGTGGAATTATACAGGCATGGACAAAGGTTTGAATATAAATCTCTTTGACCAATGCGTAGACTATACCGTTCAATACCAACAAGAACGGCGGCATATCGCAATTCGGTCATTCCTTATTTGTCCCGATTTTTAGTTTCACCAGAGCAGGATAAACAGGAACTAAAAGACAATTTTCACATCTAATACTTGTTATAATGCCTCTTTAAACTGCTGAAAGTTTTGATCCTCGTTACCTCAATAAAGCCACTGCAATTATTATTATTATTATTATACGGCTAGAGCCTGAACCGGCAAACTAAGAAACAGAGGCGGCAACATTTACCGAAGACGGCATCCACATGATCACTCCATGATAACCGTCTGTTAAAAATAACTCCGAGTAATTTCAATTTGAGGTCGAGGCGAAATTATGGAATGAAGAGATTTCAGCAGTGTCAACTTTGGCTATAAAGAAAAATGTAATGCAGATGCATTTTGATGTGTTCAACAGAAGGCCATTCTCCGAAGACCACTCGAGTACCCCAGTGACTGCCTGCCCGAGCTGTTGAGAATCACCACTCGTCTTGCAGGCCTGGCATAAATTCGAGTCATCCGGGTATTTTATTGGTGTCACATCGTTAGAGGGCCGACGGCTAGACGTGTAATAGTTAAAAAGAAATATTGATAGGCTTGTGAGTTCCCAGAAATGTACGAGAACTGGCGTCTTTGTTGCGCTAATGAATCAGCAATTCAAAAATGCTCTTATTTTGGATATTTCTAATTAATGGCGTTATTTATCAGAATAACAACATTTAATTTCCTTTCATGAGTTAACAACACATTTATGTTTACAAACTAGTATATTAATATTCATGTAACCGCTATCTAATCAAGTTTACAAAAGCTGTTCATAATTATGGCATTTTCGTGAAATGATCATCATGCTGTGTGTTCCAATGATTAAAACAGATGCTGAAACTGTCTCCCACAATTCCTAGACATAATGATAATAAATAATAATAATGATATAATTATTGTAATAACATCAAGCATTATTGTAGAGATCCCCTTTTCTGACAAGCATATTGCAGTCTAAAATTTTCATTGAGCAAATTTACAACAGTCATGTTAACTTTTCAAAATAAGCGAATCTGTAGTGACCTTAAATGATGTGTTTATTTATTCCAGACGCATGGCAGCCATTGGACTGGCACCTCATTGGCTAACGCACACAACAGCGCATGCTGTGACCTTAACGTTGATAAATTAAGACAATATCGACGACACTTGGCCGGCCCCCACTTTTTACCACGACACGCCCTACGTGTGTCCAGGCAGGACTCGCCTGCAGCGGGCGCTAAGCATCGGGCCTTGTCGGCGTTTTCGGCCCAGGTCGGGCCCTAACTATTGTTTGAATAATAAACAATATTATTCATTCCCGACATTTGTCTTTGGCCATCGTGCCATTCTGATAGTTGGGCCACGAAGTCTTCGAATTACAATATATAATCTGCTACTACTGAATACAACATTGACGTGTACTTTAATTATGCATTTAAGAAACACTTACAGCCATTAAAACGTATTCAATTATTTTTTATTAGTTTTTGCGTGTAGGAACACCAGCCCTAATGTTATTCATGCTCTTTTTTAAATATTGCATAAATAAAAAATTCTATCTCGTTTGAATAAGAATAAACAATTTGCCCATTAGCCAATCAGAATTCACTTTCCCGTGATTGGTCTAACCTTTGCGTCATCACGTGTGCGTATGTCACCGGCGTTAGCCACTCAATCAGTACCTATTTTCTCAGCACAACACAATACGAAATCACTTATGAAATGGATTACTATCAACTGCGTAACAGCGAATATCGACTGAAATAACTACGATGCCCCAACGGAAGGGATTACTTGCTCCACAGAATACCTTTCTTGACACAATCGCGACGCGGTTTGATGGGACACGTAAGCTTTTTTTCATAGACATCTATCAATACAAAATGTTCAAATGCATCCATTCTGTTGGTCACGGCAAGAGCAGCATTATCTATCAAAAGGCCACCCAGATAACGAAATGTCAAGAAAATGTAAAATATTTGAATGCTATGTTTTACGAGGGCACAGCAGACTCTGCTTTGTTGTTTTGACGGATTTCTGAAACGTTAATGTTTTTATTCATAATTCTATTAAGTTAGCTACGTTGGTTGGGTATTCGCGAGATTACAAAACCTACTAATTGCAGTCGCCAATTAGTCTAATGATGCGTCTGGTATAATTTACGCAATTCTAAATAATTTCCTATAAATATGCAGCCTATTTGGTCTATTTTCACACTCAAGCAGCTTTCTTTAAATTGAAACCAAACGCCGCCAGTTTACTGATAGGAATTCAGCGACCAAAGCCCATGTGTATTCGGTCGATTTGGATTTAATATCTGATTGAGTTGCGCTTTTATGATAAAACCACTTATCCTATTTTTCGTCGGCCATAACATTCCGTCACAACTTGTAGTTGGTTCAACTAGAGTGAATAGATTTAAGCTTTTATCTTAATTTCGCATCACCACGAGAACAGAAGTATAAAAACAAATCCCTCTTACCGAACTTCCACATAGATCTTAAGATGAATGACATAAATAAATACACACTCGTCGTCAGCGTTACCAAATATGTCTTGGTAATTAGAAGAAGATGGGTTCGAATTAAGAAGGATATTTAAGGTATCTATAAATCGAAATACGCAAATCTAAATTCCTACAAGCCCGCTGAATGGGTGTTTGCCATGTGGTTTCTCGGGAATGTCTTTATCCCAGTTCCACCCAATACAGTCGATGGCAGATCTCTCGCAAAAAAATCGAGGATGCTGACCGTTTCTCCATGGGCCATAGCTATAACTCAATCCTTTTTTGTTCGTTCCCAAAACCATTTTACTATCATCAGGTCAATTTCAAGGGTATAAATCTGGAAATGTCGCCAACAAGGAAATTAAACCCCTTAAAATATAATTGGACAACGCATATTGGCGGCATACAAAGTCCATATCACCATCCATGGCAAAATAATATTAAACAGCAGATGTGTTTGACGCTAGTTGTGATTATTGTTGTAGGCCTTACACAAGCATTATCTTGGTTCCTTGAAGTGTCGCTCTATGCAAATTTCCACTTCCATTTTGCTGCGCTTCGGTAACAATTAAGCCCTTGTGAATGCCTTTGCCGCGTAATCTTAATATGATTGATCAATTGTGGCAAAGAGACACAGACGTTTAGCCTAGTGCAAGTACCCACAGGATAAGCGACACACGGTTTTAATCATAAATCGGATCACGTTGATTTAATCTATGTCTATGTCTACTTGAAAGTGAAGAAGGTTTCACGGGTATTGAGGGGCGTGGATGCGACTGGTTGGCGTTCCCTAAGATCCCGGAAATGTCGAATTAAAATTACGAGATAGGCAAGTGCGGCCCCAAAGCAACCTGTTTGACGAACACCTCTCTTTCAGAGTTGCGACATTCGGATGTTGGGCTTCTTGCGAGACGTAGACATAAAATGCCTGGCATTCCGAAAGCCGTGCAGACAGAGTTGCCATAGCCAGTTGTATTTTCGGATTAGCGTTGTGTGGGCTTTGTTTTGACGTTTTTATGCGGGACAATGGGAAAAGGCTAGACTAACCCTAGATTAACGGTGATATCTAATAATCTCTACGCTTGAGGGCCTATTTGGTGCATTGATAATGGCGTCGCTAAGGTGAATTGACCTAGAGAAAACGGACACTGGCTTTCAACCTGTCCCTAGAATTTCTCCCACGGTTCACGGTTATTTTATGGTACTGAAACATCATTCCAAATGTGGGAGAATTTACAAAAACAGTTTGAAAACTAGACGTTGGGTCATTTCCGATGTCAAAACTGTCACTATTTTCCCAAACATAACAGACGGATTTTTTAAAATGGTATGCAGCATTCGGTCGGTATGAATCTTTGAAGTTATTCTTTGACAGAAAGACAAAGACCACTGAGGGCAAGATTAATCTGCCAATGCTTTGTATATGCAATCCAAAACATTTTACTCTTGAAATGCGCGTGTCCTAGTCAGCATTACCAATCTGAACGGCGTTAGTGCAAAGTAATTAATCGGAATTAACAGAAACATTAGAAAGATTTTGCAATTGCGGAACTTCAGGGGTTATAACCCCTTGAAGAGGGTAGCTATTAGGAGAAGCGATCTGCTCTTAGCTTGTCTAGGAATCAGTTAAGACGTCGCACAGAGGCTTTGCTTTATACCAACAGACCGCGAGACGTCTAGTATGGAGACCTGTCCGTGCCCTCCCTGGGGTCGCAAGGCCAAATCTGCGCGAATACGCGGCAGTGGTAATCAATGCGGTCTGCCGCTAACCGGGTCAATGCGGTAGCGTTGTCCCGATTACCGTGGCCGATGAGCCAATGGGAACACAGACGGATTCATTGCAGTTGAAAAGCATATTTCACAGCCGAGAGCACTAGCAGTTTTATTAGGTGGCCCGATGGCGCAAAGGTTAGCATCGTCATTATGATCGTGATTGGACATCGGTTCGACTCCCAGCTAATAGGAGTCGGGGGGGGATTGGAAAATAGAATTACCGAGAATTTAGTAAGTTCAGCGTATGAAGTGTTGGATGATGCTGGGGAATCGCATAAATTTTGATTGGTCTTGCGGGAGGCATAAAGATCCAGGAAATTTCATTGAATTTTCTTGAGACGTGATCTTAATGAAATAAATATTTTAATGCTTTCAAACTTCTTATTCTGTTTATTTTTAAATCTGACACGAATAAATCTCTACACTTTGTCTCATATCAGGTTTTCGATCTAGATCGCATCTCAGAATCATTGAAAATGTCATTTTGACTGACATTTGCGCTCTTGCTGTTTTTAGCAAAGTCAAATAGGCCTTCTTATTTTCCTGCGAAAACTAACCGTGAAGCTAATTTGAGCAATTTGCCCATTAGTACGCGTCCCGTCATCAACTTTGTTAAAGGACACAGAATTTGCCGCCTTGCAAATGTCGGAAAAACCTAGGAATCTATTGGAGAATTCTTGGCACAAAGCACACGAAGATCCTTTCTCTAGTATTTCTGTCTCCATTTAAAGGACAATGACATTTTCCAAGTCCACAAGTTGGCATATTCAGATCGGCCACAAGAGGTTTTATACATTCCTCATTTGGTGGCCTATTTTGTGAATCCAACCACATCTAATTAATGAAATTCGTTCAGTGAAGCGAAATGTATTCATAAATGTCCCGGAGAGCTCCTCTTTAACTACAGGGCGTATTTCTGTGCGCGACGGAAAGCCGCTCTTCACGTGTAATTACCGTCGTCTAGGCATGCAAGCATCATTTTACTTTTTTCAAAACACCGACAACACCGGTCCAGTAAATACCACCTGTATTTAGCGCTTGTAAACTCAACATGTGAGCAAACTGAGACTAATAGTTTTCCCGATTCACAGAAATATTACTGAACCTACGGGTACTACTCCAAAAGACATAATGCACCCGTAACCAATACACAAAACAGATAACGTTCTTGCTTCAACGACAGTGTGCCAGTCTAGATGGTTATGCAGGAATATTCGAGTAAACTAATGAAAAATTTAAATTAAATTATATTTGCGGCGGCTTTCTCCAGATTTCTGTGTCCCAAGCGCGCCGATCGGAGGCTATTTCAGAGCAGATGGGGGGTCCAGGCATTATTCCAGCAACCCACAACGTAGACAGACTGCAGATCAAACATCTCCACATGCTCTTTGACGGTACCGATCCGAGTTTTAAGATGCCACCACTCCAACAGTCGTGACGCCGCTTTCGAAGTAGTTGATGTTATGGTGCTGTAGACCGGCTGAGTGCAACGCGCTCGATTAATAACGACTATCAGGTGGCCGCAGGAAGTACAAACAAACAATGTATAAAAAACGTGTTTCCGTTATTTAGATAGCAACTTTGTCCTGGGCAATGCACAGGTTAAGGAGTACCCCATTGTCTATTGCTCTGACGGATTCGTCGAACTGACTGGCTTCAGCAGATCCCAAATCATGTCGCGATCCTGCAGCTGCGCTTTTCTCTGGGGTCCCCGTACGAATGACGAAGCCAAAGACAACATCTGGTCCGCCCTGAAGGTCCACACGGAACTAAAAATCGAGGTTTTCTTCCACAAAAAGAACGGTAGGTTTTGGCCTGCGAGTCACCATTTACTTTGCTACATATGCGGCTGTGTTTCTCCGACCAAGATTGTTGTCAACAGAGTATTAGGGATCATTTGGCTGCGTAACATATTAAAAGATGACGAATTATGCACACATAATCGGCATCTTGGGGTTCTCCGTGGTGTCTTGCAGAACCCATGAAGGCGGTCTTAAACGAAGAGGACCAGGAGAAATCCTCTCCAGAACAAATTAAGGGCAACTTTAAGTGTGAAAATCAAGTATCGTCTGCAATGTGACGACGCCTGGACACGCGAGAAGGATTTTCTCCATTTCCTGTTAATTTGGGCGTTCGGTTCCAAAACTACATCTTTTACGATGGAAAAATTCAATCAAAGTGTCTGTTCTAATAAAGTTTGATTTTTTGCATCGTTATCTCGAGTTTAAACACACAGTAAAGCGGTGATTTAAATGGAAAGAGACTAGTCCCGGCAACGACGATGCACTTGTGTTTACAATCCCTACCGGTCTTTGGACGTTTCAAATGTTAAAACAACATTTGATTAATAATAGATATGCTTGATAAATTACAGTTTCAAAGCACTCATTTCTCACTGCCTAAATTATATTTTGTGGAGCGACTTTATTAAGTAAAATATAACTACGGGATATCATGTCCGGAAATCATGTATGTCACTCTCTCGGTTAAATTGGTCTTTAATAAAAAAAAGTATCTTTAAAAATGAATAAAAGAGACAACATTCGCAACGGCTAAAGCGTAATAAACTGAATAATAATTGGTTTTTTCTTATGATCCCCCACAGCCGTTATTGCCTGTGCGCCGGCCACCAATCCAATTGGTCGAGCTATGTGCCATTACAATGGAGGTGAAATGACTCATTTAAATAACTACTTACAGTAAGTGGGAAGATCAAATGAACCTGAAAAGAGTATATTATTATAGAATCAGAAAGAATCTACAATAACCGTTGCATGACGCCCAAGTTGACAAGTTCGGAAAAAACTACATCGTCTTACTCGTCTGCATACTTGATTAACTACAGATTCTCCTCACAAAATAACAAGCCCTGTTGCGGTAGATCTCCATATAAATGTGCATTTAAGAATATCAAATCGTAAAAATGTGAAATTTCTTCAAATTAGAAATCCCAGAACCAAACTAAATTAGTAATGCATCGTAAACGTGTTTACGTATGCTTTTAAAGTGTTCTGTTATTTGAAAACAATTATTTGTGGTTCAAACAGGGACATTTTAGTTTCGATTTATTTAAGTGCGGTTTTCTGATGTTTTTCGCGGTGCCCAACGCCTTTCATGACTATTTTGGAAGTACACGTTTGTACAAACAATTATTTACCCATTTTAAATGCGATAGTCTTTAACAATTGCGCTTACAAAATCCAGTGTTACCCACTGTTACGTCCTTACAATCAGTGAAGAATTCGAACAGCTCATATTTATTGCCAGTACGGCGCGATGGTTGCACTGGTCGTGGGTCATAATGATCTGTTTTAGTGTTGATTAATACTCCAGTAGTGCTCGAGAAACCAGACAATACAGCTAAATTTCACATTCCAGGTTTTATCATGATCTTCTCATCATGTCCGGGTGTGTGAAACCGGGGTTTTTCGAAATTGTGATTGTTTGATGAAAAAACTATGCATAACCATGTTTACTTTGGATGATTAAGGTAATGTTTCGTTTCATTTTTGAAATATAAACTTTAGTTTAATAGAAAATAGTGACTGCTCGTTCCAGTTGTCCAATGCGTTTTCGCTGTCGCCCGGCGATCTCTCGACATACCTGCGCATTGTTTATGTTTTGTGGCAACGGAAATCTTTGGAAACGACAATAGGACGAGAAAGTCTTGCTTTAGTTCACCTAATGAAGGAGATGAAAGAGATTTCGCAACTGCCGGAATGCTTCACAAATAACCTAACTCAACAATATCATAATAAGTCAACTTTCTAAATCAAAGTACATGGAGAACGAGTAACTTTCATTGTTTCTTCAGGTTCATTGTAATTCGAAAGAAACAACTACTGTTTTCTAAAGGCAACAGGTCGACATTTTACGTGATTTCATAGTTTATTTACGTCAATTAACATGTTTTTTTTATTCCAGGAGTGGCATTCAATTGTCTTCTGGATATCGTTCCAATAAAGAACGAGAAAGGACAAGTGGTTCTCTTTCTTGTCTCTCATAAGGATCTGTCAATACAGAAACGACTGGGGGGTACGTACCGTTTAACGTATTATTTTGATTTCATTTAAAAAAGGATAAGGTAATTTGCATTTTGTAGTTTTAAATGCCAGCTGCGTTAAGCTGGTTTCCTGTTAATTGAGCATAAAACCTTCAGGCGAAGCTTTTTGAATCGATTTATTTAAGACAGATTATATTTACAGAAAGTTATTTTGTGCTGCCTACTTTATGGAATTTTATTGGCTTAAGTATCCCACCGTAATCAGAGACAGAGTAAGGCATACTATAATTGACGAAATGTATAACTTGTGTATGTAAATCATCAAATCAATATAGTAATCAACGTGTTTGCAGGGAAATTCCCTGTTGCGGGAATTTCGACGAAACAATTTAAAGTTGCAAGCTCGTTTTTTGTACTGAGATATTTATTTCAGCAAGTACGGTAACTTGTGCAAGGTAAATTATATAATTTCGCACGCAATCTTTCAATGGTGTGAATTAACCGATACGTATCGAAAAATAGTCGTTGAACCCCAATCAGTTGTCTGTGTTCATTGTTATGGTTAATGTATAGGTAATTATAATCACATAATTGAGATGTATTAAGGCTCGTTTCGTTGATTTTGCTGATGGATGCGCCAATTATATAGAGTTTTTAATGCTATCGATCAATGTGTTCGACAAAAATTGAAAGGCCAATACGAGCCTAATACTACGTGAACATACCGATTAATAAACTATTTACGAAACTTGATTGGGCCATAAAGAAGCTTCAGCTTAACATGATATCTTATAATTTTAGCGTATTTGATTAATTTGATGAAAATAACCGTTTCTGGTGGAAACTTGGGAGGCTTTCTTGGGGCAATTGGCACATTAACAAACAAATACCGAAGCAATAAATTAACATCAGGCCATGGCAATGAACGAAAACGTTGCATTTTTTCTAACAAATCGGTCCAGTTGGCAGTAGAATAAATTTGGTTCCATGACCGTAGGCCCAACTTCGTAATGCCCCCATGGCCATTTAATAATAAAAACGGAATCCACTCTAAGGTCATTAAGGCAACGAGGACAAACATTTATGCATCCAAATTAAAAATAAATGAAAGTAACGATTATACATGGAAAAGGAGACAAACTTTGCATCCCCTGGTGGATTATGCTGTCTTATTTCCCATTCCAAATCTGGGAAATTTCTGAAATATATTTTTATTACGACGATGAAGATTCAGAATAAGTAAACACTTTGCAAGAAAGGAAAATTGAATCGTCCAAGTTCGTCAAACACTTAATGGCATCAATAACACGTGGCAGGAGGCCGGAAATTCTACACATGGTCGATTATGTGAAAAAAATGCAGAGCCTGGATGTATCCCACGACACCGCGTTTCGCATTTCACAGTGAAGTAGGTGTTCTATGCGCTCTCGCATTTCCGGTTTAAGAGCTCTGATTGATGAAGTAACACTTCACCGATTCCTTTTCACTGAATAATTCACTTGTATAGGAGACAGCTGTCGATTCCTTCTAAGATCAGCATAGTCGTGACCTATGTCTGTCGGCCGTGACCTTTAGGACGCGCGCTCGACAGGTGCCGATGGACACTTGGTCCGAAGCGACGGAAACAAATTTGCCGGAGAAGTTTACACCTTTGCCGTTGTAAATCCTCTATATCTTAAAGAAGTTCTATTTGCCAACATTTCGAGGTAGTGGTGGAGTATTTTTCGTCGACTTTGGCAGGAAATTTGGCGTGAGAAATATGATCTATTGATGTGTGATTTTGAGACAGCGGAATAAAGGATAACCTCTAGCTTATGCTAAATATGGCTATTTCGAGGAAGGTTGGTAAATCGGAACACAGTGAGAAAATTGAATGTGTAACGTATATTACAACTTGTCTTGATAATGACACAGATTAGAATATTGAAAATTTATCCTTCCGGCCAAGTACGGCTTGAAGATGCGTCGATTATGGTTTGCAAGCCATTTTTAGGTTAGAAAAACGGTATGTCCAAACAACAAACTTGGCTATTGGATAGGGAATGTGATGCACGATAAAGTTGAACATTGAAAGAAAACAGGTACGCGCATCCCCTTAACAAGTCGCACAGAGTCTCGGGGAAGTCGCGGTGGTGGTCTTGATGTTGTGCGCTTTTGATTCGTGTTTTTTCCAGCGAAAGGTGTCGCTTCGGGTGCCGCCATTAGCTAGGCAATCCCGTCGACGAAGAAACAGTGAATTAATAGGGAGTTTCCCTTTTCTGTGATTCAATCTTCTTTGTATTAATTAATCGATATGGGAATTTAATATAAAAATAAATTTGAAATTAATCAGTAGCATCAACGTAAATTAAACCGCCGTAGGTATATTTGCCCATTATTGCTTCTTCAGGGCATAGCAGTAGTCTATTGTCGTGCGGACTCGCGTCGACAATGGCTGCGGCTGCACTTGTCACCAACCGCCAACCAAACCTCCAGCTTCCCTCCGTCAACCACATCCCCCAACGATCGATACCCGCTCGAAGGCCACTGCTCCCGTCGCCCCCAAAGTCCTCAAGCATCGCCACACGTCGTGCCTCCGAACCCCAACCAAACACGTCCGGAACCGTACACCGGGTCCGTTTCAGTTCCTCCAGTGGCCTGCCCAGTGTCGATGCAACGGATCCCAATTACATCCAACTTCGACAGCGCCGGGCCGATACTTCTTTGCCAATGCTTTCCACGGAGTCCCTACGGCGACAGTCAGCGGTAGATACACGGTCCGCGGCACAACCGAATCAATTAACTGACACCGAAAGCATTTCCGAGTCCTCACTGGCCTCTTCGTCCAAGAAACCCGGAGAATCCTCTTCAGATAGCGAGATAGACAATCAGGATTATGAAGAAGATAGCAAAAATGACAGCAGTGACAGGAGGTCCTCGAATTCATTGAAGTATACACGCCGTCGAAGCCGGGCCGTACTGTACCATCTCTCGGGGCGGTTCGACAAGAAGAGCAAACAAGGAAAACTCAATTTCAAACGCATGGTGCGTAATGTTGCGATTTTATTTACTGCGTTAGTGTTCGTTGAAACTAGCGAAAAACTCTAACTCGTGGCACACTGAGAATAAGTGCAGTGTTTGGAGACCTTTGCGCTCTTCACCTGAGTTAGAAGCTCCGAAATTCAGTGTCGATAGAAAGTAATTCAATTGAGAAAATATCCAATGGCCTCATGGCGTAGCGGTTAACCTCCTGGCTTTGTTAGTCAGAAATCTGGGTTCGACTCCCAGTTCAGGTCATTATGGGTTGAAATGGGCGCCACGTGCAAAAATATTCCCGAAATTCTTCACGAGAAGCCCCCATCAAACCGGTTTATCATCTTTTGGTTTATTTTTGTGATTTTGAGGGTTGATTTAATTTTAAATTTAACATCGAAGTCATTATCCGCCTCCATTGGTTTCTGCTTTCAATGTAATAGAAAACATTATAGAATATAATCAGTTTTACTCATAACTTCCATTCGAGTTGACCGTAAATGAGTTGGGTATCAGTTATACCAAATATTCGGCACATCTCAGTTTGTTTAGTTGCCGGTTGAGTTCAAGTACCAAGATAACTTAAACTATGTTGGGCTGAGCATGTTGGGATTTATCCCGCGCGTGTATTCTTCCGAAATATATTTTTTTAATAAATTATCCTGAGTACCTGATCCCCGAACCCTGTATTTCGTTGAAACAGTTTTACATTTAATTGCAGGTGTACATACAGACGTTATCTATTATTAATCTCGCCTTAATATGAAATTATGTTCCCAACATTTTTTACTAACAATTATCTTGCCAGTTTACTTCCGTATTAAAAAACGTTAATACCGATGCTTAAACGTTATTTCAATTTGATTCTGGAGGATTTGTCAAGTTTACATCCACATAACCCGTTTGCTTGCTTTACAAAATGCTAAATAATTTTGATGAACACATACTGTTTGCATGATCAGACCATCACTTCGTTTTATTTTTTAAATTCTCAACAATGTTTGCAATACCCACATGCATTTAATGAAAAGCGTACAAGGGGATGATCTCAAGTCATTTTACCCACTTTTGCAGTTGGTTAGTTTAGCTACTTCCGCTACTATTTGTGGTCTGACCGGTATTCTTGGGCACCTCCAAATAAAACCAATACCTTTTAACAAGTAAACAGTTTTGCATTATTTAAGTTTCAGCAAAACTGCTAGATTACGCCGCCACGTTGCTAGGAGAACTGCCAACCCTAGTCATCGGCAATGACAACCAACTTCGGTTGCTCGCCAAATAGGTCTGACACCAGGAACCCAATCAGCTGGCCATAAATAGATCTGAGAATGTCTAGCAGTAGCATTAATCAATCGAAAACAGAACGTGCCTGAAATCCTGTCGGTCATGCTAAATCGCACTTAAGTTCTTACGTGCTTTCTCTGTATGGGCAATCTTTTGTCTGCATAGGCAATCCTTTTATGTCATGGCGAGCGTAGTCGGAATGGCTTTTTCGGCGGCGTAGAAAACGATCCTTTGATGAATGTCTTCCTGTGTTAGCCATAGTATATGAACTTTTTAAAGCTGGAATTCGATATAAGGATCGATCATATGCATACACTATTTCGGTTGAATCAGTTTAAAATCGATCAAACTCTTTGGAAATGAGTAAAATTTAAAGAATACAATTCGACGAAACACGGATGAATGTTTTCATCCATAAAAAGTCTTGTTCTTTTGTTCTATGTACATGTGCAATGTTTTACAGCTGCAAGGCGAGGTCCTGGTGACCCTGCCAAAGCCATCAGATGATATGATTGTGATTGGTCTGTGGTAGCTAAGTAGTGAATTCTTTGTAAACCGGTTGGACCATAAAAATTCAAAACAGGGCGATATTTAAATATCAAATAGCGTTCACCGTCGTGACTTGACCAAGTACAAAGTACAATTAAAAATTAAAATTCGGAGTATTACTATCATGCAATTGTTTTTACTTCGACAACGAGTTTTAAAATAGCATAATGATAAAAATGATATTCAGAATGTCGTCAGGGATTATGCCAGCCAAAACAGGTTTGTAGGCTTTGTGAGTTTTCGCAACGTTGTTTAATCCCACCAAACTATAAGATAAACAACTGTGGCAATTCGTTTGTGCATATACCTTGAGACGTCGAGAATCAATAATGTTTGAATGTTTCAATTATGTTTGACGAAATCTATGCCTGTTTCCCCATCTTTCTATCCTCATGCCACAAGCGCTTCCAACTTTTCCAATTCCTCAACGCATAAGCTTGAACTGTGAAGGTAGGAAGGACAGCTACTATTTTGGTCCGCATACTTAAGCGGGACTAATTCCGATATTGCAACCTGAATATATAACCGCAAACCAAATAATTACGTTGGAAGATTAAGTCGACCTTGAATAATTCTCCTACTGTATTCCCCTAGAGGTAGTGAAGACAGGCAAGTATTACTCGTATAAAAAGATGAATGTCGTACCCGAGTTTGCTAGATATTTGTGTCCGATATGAACGTGGAAAATGGCCCCTTTATTCCCTATTTGCCAAATTTAAAAGGTTCCACTGACTTCCGAAAAATAATTTCATTATTTATCTCTTATGGTTAGCTAGAAGTAACTAGCACTTTCTAAGGAATATTTCGGTTGAATAATGGCTGGTAACCTGCTACATCCTTTGAGACATATTTTTGTCAGGAGTAGTTCAAAAAAGGCATACAGGCGTGTGATGCAGACATGAAATATAATAATAATATTCACTTTATTGCGGTCACGAGGACCAAAACGTTCAGCATTAAAATTTACAATGAACAAAATGTGACAGGAAGCGACGATTATACGTAGAAAATACAGAATAAGTTAAAAATAATAAAAGGTAAATTTGCAAGAAAGGCCAAGTTAACCCGCGAAGTATATAAAGTTTTGCAAACGGGAAATGGCGGCCATTGAAAGGCAGCCCTATCCAAAACGCGCGCCTGTCTGGCTCGCCACACACCTCTCTTAATTGATTCAATGGCTTCTATTAATGGTTGTATTTGACTTCGGCAAGTTTGAGCTGCTCTGTTCGAGACGCCAGCAGCCCCTTTCTTAGTTTTGCTTCTTTGCTGCGTGAACCCGTCGTTTCTTGTTTGACTTCAAGCTTCCACACATGCAATCAAAGAACTCCATGCCCGAATACAAAGTCCAGGAGCTGAAAGCCTCCCGATGCATCCTCCTACATTACAGCATCCTAAAGATCGTCTGGGATTGGCTAATCGTCTTGTGCACATTTTACTTCGCTCTTATGGTTCCATACAATGCCGCGTTCCAAAAAGACACAAATGAACGCACACTTCGCACTCTTGATATGATAATCGAAGTTTTATTCGTTGTAGGTAAGTCGAGGTTGTCCGAATCTTGTTTAAACACTCTATTATTTGTGTCTCAAACTTATTCATTCTCTCGGAGTGTCATGACAGAACTCGTGTAGCGCTGGGGATTCCAAGAATCTCCATGGGAAAATACATTTAGTGGGCTTATTCTCCAGTAGGAATATATAGGAATTTCCATTTTTGATCATTCAACCGTTCTAATAACCCAATAAGGTTTGGATACTTTAAATAATAAATGCGTATTCAATGTTCGCATACACTCTATGGATGTTTTATGGAATGATCTTCTATTTTCTGGGCAGAATAAATGATCAAATTTCGTTTTTGTAAAGTTATAAAATACATGTACCTGGGATTGGTGAAGAACCGGAGACTAACTGGTCATCTCCTGGACCAGAGTGGAAACAGTTGATTTTAATGCTTATTTTTTCTTTAACTGGTGTTGGCATTTTAATAATACTGCAAACGCGAATTGATTTAAATAGGTGGGTATTAAAAATAACAAGAGCAATTAGAAATAGTCTGAAATGCCACAGAAAAGACATCACGTACCAATGTTAAATTGACTGAAGAAATTTCACCTTGTCGAACGAAAAGGGGCCAGATTCGTGAATTATCACGTTTAATGCCTGGTATAACTAACATCATGGCCAATATCATAAATATTCCATTTGGTTTCCCCAGATATCCTGCTGAACTTCCGAACTACCTTTGTTAGTAAAAGTGGACAAGTGGTACACCAATCGAAGGAGATCGCAGTGAACTACATCAAAGGATGGTTCGTGCTGGATCTCATTGCGGCTGTTCCGTTTGACGTCATATGGACAATCCAGAGTCCCGAATCACCTGTGGTATGTGTTATTACGGCTAATCGGTCGATGGGACCTTTAAAAAAACGAACTCGCTGAATAATGCGTTTTATTTAATATTGTATTGATGTCTTAAAAATTGGTTTCAAACTTTATTTCGGTTGACGCTTTGCGCAACAAAGTTACCATGAGAACAAGCTGTTGGGGAAGTTTAATCATGTGGGTAATACTAAATGTTGAATTTCTTAAAAGAATAAGTATCACCGAACCCATTGCTGAAAACCATATAACTAAAACATGATCCATAACGTTAAGCCAATAGCTAAACAGTTATTAGCTGTGGTAACGAAATCAACCTTCATCAGCATTGATAAGTCACAAACAACAAAGATGATGCGTTAGGTTGGACAACATCAGTTAGAGTTTCCAGATCCTCATTGGGGAAACTCTACATTTTCTTTTCGACATCTCAATAGAAATCTATTAACTTTTTTTAACAACGCCATTTTAACAACAACAAAAAAAGCACTTTTAATGTCACTAGGAAGTTCTGTTTGCAAAATAAAAATAATAAAAATTGTAGTGGCTTAATTGAGGTCAAGAGGACCAAAACCTTTCAGCATTAAACAAGACAGTATAACAAGTACTAGATATGAAAATTGTCTTTTAGTTCCTGCTTCACCTGCTCTGGTGAAACTAAAAATCGGGACAAATAAAGAACGACCGAATTGCGATATGCCGCCGTTCTTGTTGGTATTGCACGGTAAAGCCTACGCATTGGCCGAAGAGATTTACATTTCGATAAACTTAAAAATAAGGGATGGGAGGGGTTTCTTAAAATACGAGCAGCGATTAGTGAACAACTATTGAAGTGGCGTTGAACGATGATTTCTTGAATGGAGAGTATAGGCAGGCCGAGGAATATAGATTTTGAGCTCTAGGTGATATTATGCTGTGAAGAGATTTCAGGAGTTAAACCATTTATGCTATTTAAATCAACATAAACCACAAGGCATTCTCTCATGATTTTGTGAATAAATATAACAGGTATTATTTAAAACTCGATTTTCGTCCGCATTTCAGCTACGCACTTTTCGGTCATTTTGACTCGTGTAATAATAATAATACTCGTAACTTTCAACCGCGGAAAGTGACGTAACATGTTTATTAACATTTTAAATCAATACCGTTTCATTTTATAAGCAACGTTACGCAACGGTTTAAAACCGAATGAACACTCGCTGTCTAACAGCAATTAACAGAACCTTAACATTATGTGTTCCTCCGATTAAGACATAAACTGTGGTAGTTCGACTAGCATTTTGGACACAGGCGTTCCCGTGGCAGTATAAACCTCTGGATACACAATCTAAAATCAGAAGCGAAAATGCCTTAAATATGCGATTTTTCGATTTCTCGAGAAAGCAGAATCGCTTGGTGTTTACGATGGATACCATAGAGATTGTCGGGAAAAAGCCTTTCGCCCTGGCAAAGGAGATAAATAGAGCGGACTAGGGTTTAGACACGCCTACCCGCTTAGTTATGGTGGCGATTTTTGTGCCGTGGGATATTTGGCGCCAAAGATGCCTGGAATTATTTTTAGACAAGTCAAATGCCAGAGAGACCTTACATAAAGTTTTGGCCTTGTATTGATTGAAAACTACTTTTAATGGCCAACTATGCGATATCAACGTCAAAAAAGATTACTTTGATTTTGGATTCGCTATTTCTGATACAATAAATAGTGTTGCATCTGAAAGATTGATATAAAAAGAGCATTTATTACGTTATGGACAAGGCCTTTCAATGGCCGCCATTACGCGTTTGCCAAACTTTGTACACTTCGAGGGTTTAATTAGCCTTTCTTGCAAATTTACCACGTTGTTATTTCGTTAATTCCTGTTAAATTATTTTATACCAGCTATGTACAATCGCCACTTCTTATATCATTTTTGTTTGTTGTAACATTTAATGCTGAAAGTTCTGGTCCTCGTGACCTTAATAAAGCCAATACCATTATTGTTAACGAATTAGGGAAGCCGAGATAGGTTTAAGATATCCAAAGCGCGAGCCGCAATTCTTAAAGATACTTTATGAACCCTATAAAGGCAAATTGGATGCACCTCATGAAGCTGGCAAGACTGTTACGGCTGGCCCGACTCTTCCAGAAGATTGAGCGCTACTCCCAATACAGTGCCGTCGTGTTGGGTCTCCTGATGTGCATGTTTTTCCTGTTGGCGCATTGGTTCGCCTGTGGCTGGTTCGGTCTTGGCAGCCTCGAACTCCTGAACCCACAGACCCGAAATCACAGTAAGTTGGCCGGGCAGATAACAACAGATCCAACGCACGCAGCATTCTATTTCAGTCTGACGTGACTCCTACAAAGGAGTTTGCATCGTTAGCATAACCTAAATAGGAATAATTCAATAAAACGGGCTATATTAACACTGCGCGGCCTTTTTGTATACTTTATATAGCGGAAGGCATCTTTACAATATTCCTAAAAGCCTTCATGAATCCGTCTGGCTTATCCTCTACCAGGAGAATACCCCGCGAACAAATTATCTGTGGCGTCACAAGACAAAAGAGAAAATCGCAACTCCCGAAATTATCGCTCTATGAATAAGAATTGGGCTTGTTTCGCAAAATTCCACATCAATAACCAATTATCATTTCGTTCTACTTTGAGTGCACAGCTAACCACGCATGTCCGTGCAGCGTAAACGAAACAATACATTGTCAACACGCTTTAATTAAACAATAGCTTTCAAGTTGATTCAATCGGCTCGATGTGAACGCTGCAATTTAAATATGTGGCGCAACTGATGAGGCAACTGACAGTGGGTGACCCTGAGTTTGACTCCCGGGTCAGGGAACCAAAAATAAGCTGAGCACATCGGCGTTCCCCTGTAGTCTGGCTACCCTAAGTCGATTGCTGCATCACCCTGTTTCACGTTTGGCCGCCGAGTTAGTCAAGTGTTTACTTCTAACTCTTCGTGTTTCTGTAAAGATTCCCAAGAATCGTCATTGCAAAATCGATGAAGCTGTTCATTATAAGATAGTCCTACAAAACAACACGTTTCATCACATATATAGAAGCACTTTTGCCTTGGCTTGGGGTTGCCAATAGCCTCTCAGGCAACTCCGTCATTTGGTATTACTTCTAGGCTGGTTGTTCGAGCTGTCGGAGAGGACGGATGCCTTCTACGGCGTAAACATGACTGGCGGACCCAATTACAGCAGCATCTACATCTCCAGTCTCTACTTCATGATGAGCAGTTTGACGAGCGTCGGATTCGGCAACGTCTCACCGAATACCACAAACGAGAAAATATTCTCCATCATCTCAATGCTTGTCGGGGGTGCGCTATTTGCTTTAACCACACGTGTTGATTTTCATTTATTCCGGAAATCTCTATTTGATTTTTATCAATATGTAATCATTTTCAGAATTATCTATCATATACTAGGTTTATGATAGCACTTAAGAATTCAAACACATTCTCTCCTTAATGCACGCATAAAAACGTCACAGAAGATACTGTTTTCATGTTCAGCAATCGTAAATATCCGACATCATAAACAACATGTAGATGCTTTTCAAAAACTGCATAAATATCCAATTTAACAAAACCTCAACTGGGAGGTATCGTTTTTCAGCTAAAACCTCACCTCGTTTATTGACTGGCGTGATGAGGGGGCCAATGAGGGAGTGTGAGGAATGAGTCACTCAATCGATTCGATTGTGACAAGACATAATTTTAACAGAAGGGTTGGGACAAGCCACGTTGTGACCTTTTAACGTGGCGTGGTTGTCTGCATGCTACGGGAATTAATTAATGGAATTAACTCAATAACATTTTTATTGTGGAACCGACAGGAACTGATAACCTGTATTTCATCGAAAGTCTTTTCCTAACAGCTGCCATATTGCCATGTACAAGACGGCTTAATTAGGCGAGTGACCTTTACTTATGCAGGAAGGTTGGTAAAATGTACACGGATCGTGTAGGTGTAATTACAAAAGAGAATGGAATAATGAAAGTAACAGATGAAGAAGTTGGAATACAAATAGGCGCTTTGGACGAATGCGGGAAGTCATTACTTAATGATAATAATAATAATTTTAGTGGCTTGGGTAACTCCTCCACTGATCCATAGCGTTGAAGAAGAGAGAACGGTTTGATGTTCGGTGTATGGTCTGATCTTCTGCCTGGTAAACGCTGTGGAGGAGGCTGAGCTGATGCATCTGGGTAGGGACACCGAAATGATTCTTCGATGTAAGGAGAATGTGTAGTTATTAACCCCGTTTAAATGGACCAGAGGGTGATTTCCGCATTAAAAGTCCTCATTTTAATTGCTTCATGAAGGCCAATTTTACTAAAACGGGGGAGGGGCGCGAAGCTTTACAAATATGGATCATCAGTTCGTGCACCCATTGGCTGAATTTATTGGTTGCTTGGATTCCCCGCTAATCCCAACCTTCTTCTAGCACTCAAAACACACTTGCGCCCATAATGTACTTATGACTTTAGACAACCATAAAAACCATGCCATCTACGCGTGATAAGGATATTTATTACTACGCTGCGACTCCTGTTACACAACCAGGGCATGCATGTTCTTTCCTCAACCAGCATTGATGCACGCCGCTGTTTTCGGCAACGTGACCACCATCATCCAGAGGATGTACACGCGCCGCTCGGCCTACCAGACGAAGAGCCAGGACCTGAAGGACTTCACGCGCGCTCACCACCTCCCCAAGCAACTGCGACAACGCATGATGGAGTTCTTCCAGGCCATGTGGTCGATAAACCGGGGAATCGACAAGCAAACGGTAGGTTCTTCGCCAAGGTCCGTCTGTTGTATTGCCCCATTTGAGTTCAAGTAAACCGCAAATTTCCCTAAATTTCTTTGATCTTTGCCGCCGGAACCCAACGACTTCGAGGTTTCCCAGGGACTGCTAGATGAGAAGGTTCGTGGAATACAACAACCAATGATCTTAAGCTGGGATCGCTTATGGTCAGAAAGAAGACGGTATTTGATCGTGTTGGAGACGGATTCTAGGCTTAAAGAATGATTTTGATTTAGTTTTTTTCAAAACTTGGGAGAATTACGGCAATCAGCAGGGGTTTTTGGGAATCGCTAATTTGTTATTATTCACCCATAGCACTGGCGCATGTTGGGTAACTTCGACGTTCACTTTGAGACACAATGCCCATCACAAATAAAAGAATGGATTTAGTCTGGGATAGATTATTGGGGATTACTTAGAACAATACTATAAACGAATAATGTAAATGCATTATGGCGGGAAATGATAGGTTTAATCAATGGTACGTCTTATGGGTGTTATGAAAGGCGCATTTGTGCATCGATTCGAATATATGTCGTCACCCACTGTCATTGTCTTTCCGAAAAGCGAAGTCAACTACTGGAGATTTTTGGAGTTCAAATCTCTGTCCGAAAATGTCTGATATAATTCCGGGAAAACATAAGAAATACTTTGTTTTCGCCTTAATTTGGACGTTTTATACGGCTTACTTGACCCAATAGTCCAGACAAACGAAGTCGGTATTCGCAAATCGTCGGTATCTCATAGGTCTTCCCGGACTATAGATGAGTTACTGCTTCCCTCAAACTGTTTGGTTAGGAATGTCACCCTTTTTTTGAAGGGGGGAATTGTTTGGACAAATATGAAAGTGCCCTTCACCTTTTGTTAGCGATAGATATCGGCGCTTTTGCGTTTGTGGTGGAATAACATTTGATCAATGTTTTCCACATGTTCCCCACATGGTCGGGGCCATTCTGCACATCCGGTGTGCCTGGATAATCGCATTTATAAGGTCCATATTTTCCTTCGCGATCTCTGAAACCAGATTTGACAACCACCCGATTGGCGGTCTGGCGATTTTCCAGTGGGAATCCCTAATTGTTGACCCTGGTTTTTATCCACCTGTAAACTATCTGGGTCCTTTTTTGTGAAATTCTATGAGGGAAAGGATTTTTGGGAACATTTTCCATTTATAATTCGAGTCTTGGGGTCTTCGATGGCGCATCTATAAGTTCATTCGTCAAACACGGTTTATCCGATTTGCTCAAAGTTGTTTTGCTTCCTATCAATAATCATAATAATAAATTCATTCGGTTTAATAAGCTCACGAATATTAAAATAGACAAAAAAAAAACAAAAATGATACAAGAATTCACTTTTATACGTAGAAGACGCACAATAAGTCCACAGGAATAAACAAAATCCCAATGTGGTAAATATGAAGGAAGGCAACTTAAACCCTCTGGGAAGACAAAGTCCTGGACGGTGCGACAGAATTCCGCGAGGGTCTACTGCCATTTGATTGATATTTTGGTCGTGATGACGGGATAAGGAGAATGGGGCTCGCATCTCTGAAGACTGGCAGTCCAAACATATGTGGATATTGGATTGTTGCGAAAATAATTTACATTATATATATTTATATTATAATTTGCTTTAAATCGGTTTTCAACATATTGCCTCTTTATTCGTTAAGAACAATTATTTTACCGTTGGGTGATTCTCGTCGAGAAATATTGCCTTCATTATGCAAATCGTATCAACAGAAAAAAATAGGGTTTAGATTTCCGTGGATTCACGCAACCGCAACAGCTGTCTGGGGTGCGAAAGATACACCATTAAAGCGGGTTCCCACGAGGTCACGATCCATATTGGAGTTCGTTAGGATGCTGCTTAATTTCATTTTCACCGTGAAGATTTCTTCTGTAATTCTGTTAATAAACGCGAGTAGAGGAGGCTAGCATCATTGGAAACTTTATTTATTTATGAGCAAGTTGTTTTACAGAAACCGACGCATTGGTAATCTTATTTCCGAAAACCGAATGAATACAGAACAACAGAACCACGCCATATTGAACGTTTTATTATCGCGAACCGTGACTAGTGAATCATTCTGTCGACCATTCAAACCGAACAGGTAGTTTCTAATTTATGTATTGGGCGTGTTTAGGCGAAATACGGCCGCACAATGTAACCAGGGGTGGCGACTTCCTAGTGGATGAACCGGCATAAATACAGTCACGAATAGTAGCCACCCACACAGGGCAATCCAAGGGCAGATTGAATGAAATTGTTGTCCATTTGTGGTTCCTTAGACGCATCCTGTAGACAGACTGCAGATTGAGGCGCTGTGTGTCTGCTTTGACGGGGTTAATCCATGTAAAACCAAATGTATGGCGCTCCGACAGGGCTAACTTGTGCATGCTGGGGGCGACAGACCGAGATTTGTTAGCTCTGTGTGGTCATCGTGAATCGTGGCTTCTCCGTGTCTGACATCGAAGTTTAATTTTTTCGTTAGAGAGCTGGTCAAATCATTCACACCATTGATCGAATGCAATTTATACTTTCTGCTGTGGTCAGAGACTGGGGCTTCTATTGGCTTATGGCGAAACAGGATAAACCCGTTATTTACCTAAAACCCGATTCCTCTATTCCAGATAATGCAAGTTTTCCCAGAGGAGATGCGAGGAGATATAGCGCTCCACATAAACCGAGAAATGCTGTCGCTGTCCATATTCAAGACAGCAAGTATCGGCTGTCAGAAGAGCATCGCTCAGCTCATTGGGACACGTTTCTCAACACCTGGCGAGTTCTTGGTTCATCGCGGGGACGCCATCAAATATCTCTACTTTGTCTGCAGCGGGTCCTTGGAGATTCTGGACGAGGAGGGTTCTGTTGTCGCATTGCTTGGTGAGTTCACTGCGATGGGAAGTTTCCACGAATTATCTTATGCCTTTGCCTTATAAGACATAATTTAACCCACAGTGGCTGTACTATGGGCAACGAAAACAATTGAGTTTTATATTAATGCATTGTCTGAGGATTACATTCAACCTATCCTTGGTGACATAAGAATCGCGACATCGTTACACAGGTATGACCTTGGTGCTGTTGATTGTTCCGCGTTAAACCAGAATATTTGGATACCTAACTACGTCGTCTTTCGATTTAGAATCAAAGAACCTAAATTATCCGGTCTATCAAACGATTTTCCTAGGTAGACACCAAAGATCGTAAATTGTCTCGAGATTTGTATGAGTGACTTTACGTTACCCTGAAGTACTACTGCTTCCTGGTACACCTTACCCTGGTGAGACAGATGAGTAATGAGCGACTTGGGTGAGCGGACCCAGTCATGCAGTAATTGGTTGAATACCCGATCCATAGTTGCAGTAATTGGTTGAATACCCGATCCATAGTTGCTCAGGAGAGAATCATGCCTCGACCTTAGGCTTTAGAATTCTCATTTATTCATGCAAGGATAATGAGAAGGGAGAAGCCATTGTTTATTTAAGGTTGTAACACACTATTGTTTTTTGATAATGAGAAAACTAAGCTTTAAATAATTGATCATTGTAATTGGTGTAGTAGTTCATGGAGATTTTAGCAAACCAAGATTAGCAATATGAGTCTGCCGTGCATTTAGTAGAAAAGAAAGTGTCGCATGATTCTTTTAACGATGCGTTTTGCTGAATCAAATTGTTCTTAATTGAAATTATTTACTTCTCTTAGGTTTAGCATTTCGCATTGTGTGCGGTAAACTAATAACAACTACCACGACTAGTGTGGGCATATCTTGTATGGTGATTTTAGAAGATCGAGATCACTTAAATAAATATCAAACGAGCAGGATAGAGTGTCAGGGCTAAAAAGAATTCACTAATTAATTAAGTTCAACACTGCATATTTTCAAGTTATTAATTAAATGTATTATTTACTAACGACAAACACTTTAATTACTACCCACTGCGGTTGTTATAAGCAAACCTTGCAAGACCTTATTTTGTCAAACACATTCGCTTTTAAAGGGCCTTTCAACGGGCGTTAAAATCATTTGGAGTTATGATCACTTTTGTGTGTCATCAGCTAGACGTCTTGCAATGAGGTTTCACTCACGCAATTTAAATCATCGAACGTGAAATGTAGTTTTAAAACATGCTGGTGGTTTCCATTTTCAAAGGCAAATGCGACCTGTTTGGCACGGACATTGACGACCGCCCGTTTCTGGGGCTGTCTGCCTATGACGTGAAGGCGCTGACCTACTGCGAACTACAGTTCATCACTCTAGACACCTCACTGTTCACTGTCCTCGATCTGTACCCCAACTACTCAAAGAAATTTGTAACAGCTCTCCACGACGAGCTCTCTTTCAACATCAAAGAAGGCTATGATCCAGTGAGTATTATAACTGTTATTGGCCAAATTATGGGTGACGTATCGCTTCAAAATCATCGTTTTCTGACAATAGAGAGTTTCATTCTGAGAACCGGTCACGGTTTCTCGTGTGATGAGTGCGGAATTATTGAACGGAATACGCGGCCAGTTTATAATTAGCTGAACGGGATCGCAGTTTGAGAGTCGGCTTCAACTATCAAATGGTTTACGTCCACAACTGAATTAATTTTTAGTTTGCCAACGACGATGTTGAAATTCTGGCGGCCATAACGAAGCCACGTTCACCCCCTCCAGAAAGCCCGCCCGGTAGTTCGGTGATAGAGGTCTCCTCGGAGGTTGCGAGATGCCCATCTCTGTCAACGCGCCAAGATCCATCGGTGGGTTTCGCCGACGCGGAGCGAGCAATGGAAGAAGGCAACTGTGGTAAACCTGGCCCGGTTAGAAGTCTCTTTGGCGATGCACCACTGGAGCGATGCTGGTATATTGGCGACGAAGTCAGTTCTGATGTTGTCGACGTACCAGGGAGGCGAACTACGAATCTGTCCATGGATTCCTGCCTACTCGCCGATTCCAACAATGCCGGCATACGCGAGGACAGGAGGGTTTACTCGCTGGAGCAGATTAATCTGGAGTACGTTAATTCAACAGTTTTCTTCCGGTCCCATGTGCATGCCGTAACCTTGCGTAGTCTACCACAGCATTTGACAGCTCAGTTTATTGGCCACAAAATGGCAATACGAGGTGTCACAACATTGAGTCACGGTGTTGTACAAGGTGTAAGTTAGGAGGATAATTACACGCGAAAGTTCGCGCTTTTGGTATCTGTTCAGTTTGTGTCAGAATAGACGAAGCTTTTGGCCGGTTTCGGCTACCGAATGAACAGTCTCGGTAAGTTGAGGCCTCACGTGGAAATCATGCTTGAATCATACAACTAAAGTAATATTCGCTGCTTTTGGAGTGGGCCTTGAGGTAGGAATGTGAGGGCTGTGTTTTAACATACAATTTGTATTTAGTTAAGGCTTATTTGGTTGTGGAGCATTTGTTAGCAATTAAACCCCACCTTTTTATCTCTCTGTGCACGAAAAAGCATTAAGTAAACAAGTTAGATTACGTG
Organism: Proteocephalus fallax; assembly: GCA_028672205.1. Lineage (NCBI taxonomy): Eukaryota > Metazoa > Platyhelminthes > Cestoda > Proteocephalidea > Proteocephalidae > Proteocephalus > Proteocephalus fallax. The sequence continues at coordinate 164,460 of JAPUBX010000612.1, forward strand.
GTTAAAATCAGCAAATGCCAATCCCATATTATTGTTTAAGAAGCCTTGATGTATTTGTTTTTCGTTGAAAAATAAGATTTTTGGAAACACCGTTAAAAGCATTCCCCCCGATTGATTGCCTCGAGTGAGGGGTTACTTGACGTTTATTCCTCTTTGTTAGGTCAATAATCGTTTTATTAATGTCACGAGGACAACATTTTCTGCATAAACAGTAGACCGAAATATAATGACCTCATTTAAAAATGCATCCGTTCTTGTGGTAACATCCTTCGCGCAGTTTGAAATGATCTACAAACGAGACACCTGAACTATGGAGACGTCGGGAATTTGGCGCGGGGGGGGGGAGATGTCACCTAAAATACGAAAGCTGGAAGCGAACCACTGGTAAAATGGGATGAATGATTTCACTTCGGATTAAGGACATAAATAACTTACTACAGAATGTGAAATTATTACAATTTTATTATTGGCGGGAAACCTCCTCGTTCTCGCAGGCATGGCTGAGGACCTGATCGTCTGCGTATTTTATGAGAGCCCCATAATTTGGTGAAGCAATTTGGCGTGTATTAATTGAACCAAATGGGAGTGAGCACTGCGTCTTGTAGACAGGCAGAGAAAATGAAATTATTTTAAAAAACCTGCAGACGTTTAAATTTTCCGAACATCGGAGGCCGTTAAAAGTACCGAGACGAGTATATTATGATGTGACCACTGCAAGCATCCATAGTGGCTTTGATTCTGTTCGATCTCAACTCAAGGCGCCGGTAAGAACAAAGTATAAAACAGTTAAGAAAGCTACTGTTGCTAGTTGAACTGCGGGTTTGTCTACCGCTTACACGTGGTTTCCTAAAACACGTTCTTTTTGTCTTTTGTGCACTGCTCTTGAACCCTGTTGTTGGTGAGGGCACCCCTGGCTAATTGGATAGTGCGCTAGTAGGTGAATTTGATCACACAATGGAATGAACGAATTGCAGGACACAATACGAGACAAGAATTGTTAAACACTAAATCTGTTACCCCATTTATTCTTTCTCTGACTCGTGTTTAGTTTCTTCTTTCGTATTCGTCGGGAAATTGTAACAATTTTAAATGAGGTGCATTTGTGTGCCCTTTTCTGAAAGACGTTCAAGAGCAATGAAAATTAATATGAAATTCCAAGAGACCTTAATAAACCCCAACGGTATAATGACGGGAGTCTTCGATTCTCTCCCTAAGATCAGCATTTCGCGAATGGGCATAATAAAATATCCGTTTTTTTTTCAGTTTTCCTGTCGACACGATCAACCATTCCCATATTAATTCGTCTCTCCACGACCACCCAACCTCATCAACTCCCGTTTCTCAGTCAATTAACGAACAAGAGCTGAAACCCCTCCTTCTCTACCTGGTCGAGGCTGTGGGCAGCATGCGAGCAGAAATAAGGTCGCTGGCGACTGAGCTCAGCACAGTGAAAGAAATCCTGGCATTATCTCAGCTGCAGCCAAAACAGTCCCCTCTGCCGAAATCTGAGAAAGTCAAGAAACCGAGTATAATGAAGTCGACGACCTTCGCAGCATTCAGCCGTGAGACATCACCCCTATCCACCCCATTATCCGGCGAGATTTGTAGGCCGCAGGCTGGCTGCTGTCAAAACAAAATCCCGACTCCCTCAAACGAAAAATCAAACGCTGATGTATTTTTTTGTACGGATGCGTCCGACGTCCACAACCAACATAACCTGCACAACTCTCGATGTGTAAAATTCGACTTGCCAGCTAAATCACACCGACACAACTGGAAAAAGCAGACTCGACGGTCTTCGACGACCTCAGCGGGGTCAAGCGATTTTGGTGGTCAGGAGGAGATTGCCGGCGAGGAGGGGATGTAAAACCGTTTGCTCAATGTGTTTTGTCACACACACAGAAGAAAAAGTACCCACCGAGTTGATTATTGGCCATGTGATGTACAGATGATATTTTTTCAATACCTATTGAAAAAATGCAATGAATTTGACCAGCCCAAGTTGCGTGCTTTTCAAGTGTTGGGTAACGCTGCTACCACTTCCACATGTTCGTGGTATAAATTGGACTCCACAACCTCTGCAATATCACCATAAATTATTCTGATAACATTCACGAATCCGTATTGTCGTTGAGTAGGAGAAAAAATAGTTGAAAGAGCAGTGATTAACTTATTGATCGATTGGATACAAAGAAGAAATTATGTCGAATTTCCTATTCAAAACGCAATTCTCTCTGTCAGGTTAAACTCGCATGATCTCTAAAATATGTGTAAGTGAAGTCCTGTAAAATTAACGGTGTCTGAAGTTCTGTGCGTGCTCAGGTGGTTCAAATTTTTCCATCGTTGATCGATCGAATGTTTCTAAGGTGGAAGATCTTAAAAGCTCACATTACCCCAACAAGATTATTTGCCATGACCCCTCATTAGTCGTTTCAAGAACAATATTATGTCTCGCCCCTCGAATGGTACGAATGCGTTTATTTTTCCATTTATTTGTCCATAATTATGGGCGGTGGAATATTTTTTTGTGCAAAATATAGTCTTGTCCATCTCTAGTTTAAATCAGCTGATTTATTTAATTTGTCGTCTTTTCAACTACTTAGCTTTTCTGTCAAGGGAATTAATTTATAGGACGTGTCAATGGAGAATAAAACCAAATTCCATTACGTTTTGCAGTAAACCCGTCCATTTTAGGGTTTATAAGAAATGGTTTAAAATCTATAGGACTGAGTGTTTTCGTATGAAGCGACGCGTTTGGGAAATTGCAATTGCGAAAGATCGCCATTTAAATATTTCTCCTAGTCCCTGTGGTTAAAATTATCAAAAATATTCATTTTTAATTAGATTGTTGCAAAAAGAATACTCCATTGTTCCGTTTTGTCGTTCTTTGTGTTCTAATGAATCTATTGTTGTAGTGCCATCATTTGAAAGCGGCCAGAATAACGTGTTTCAAAAACAGGAAGTGTCCAACGGTTTGTGTCTGTTTAAATGGGAGGATTGGGTTATTTTTTAAAATGTGGTAGGTCCCAAGCCCGCCATCCGGATGTCGTTGACCCAGGAGACAGTTTTCCAAATATATAGTCGGTTTGCATTTCTCTGTCACGCCTTCTATGGATAGGAACTTTCAATGACCGTCAATATGTGTTTGTCAAACTTCATATAATTCGAGGATTTAATTTATCCTTCTTGTACATTTACCGCGTTGTTATTTCGTGTGAACTTATTCAGCATCGGTTTTCAGTGCCCACCATTTAAATCAGCTGACGATTACAATGCCTAAAGAGAATATCAATTTTATTGTTTTTTTAAATTCAAAAATGAAAAGTGAACAAAAATAAGCGCCCGATTATTTCTGTGTTCCCAAAATGTTGCTTGCGAGCGTTACAATGTAAAACAACAAATAAATATGAATAGAATTTGTTGAATTATTTTATTTCGCACACAAACGAAATAAATATGCGAATAGATGGAGATTAAGACCAGTGCCTCTCTGGTGAGACCGATTAGGAGTGCGAGTGCGTTTTATTCAAAAAATGGTCGGTATCCTATAACACCGCAAATACGCGCCGCTGTTCGATGTTGTTCAGGTCCTGAAAGAATAGGGGCATCTGTTAAATGTGGTTCAAACGTCAGGCAAACATAATTATAGTCGTCTGTGTAATAACAGTCGAGTATCTTTCTGGTTTAAAAGCAATCGGCCACACACTTACACCAAAAACATTGACAAATATGACCCCGAAGGACAATAACTGTGCTCTATAGCACAGTTCCGGCACACATCTATAAGACGAACAGGGAATCCTATTGTTAATGTCTTGGTCTCTGTTTCGTAGTACGTCGTATCAGACGACTCGCAGTAAGTTTAAATTCATCATGAATGTCGCGGATGCTTGTGTGTGCCACCGTTGTTTTTTTAACAGTTTGTAGGTTTTTTTAAATAATCTTGTTTTCTAGTATTATCCATGCACTCTATCCAAAGCACCATTCTTCAATTCGCCTTCACCATTTGTTTTCGAATGATTTATCGTATATTAGGTGACGCTTCCCACCCCCCAATTCTATTTTATCTGAATAAAAATATTTTTCGATCAATCGAAGACAATGCTTTTTTATTCCTTAAAAGACGTCGAACAGTATCTCGCGTATTTCATATCTTTAGTTCCATCAGGAAACGTTTTCGCTGAGGTTATTGTTGCTTTCCTATGCTGAAGGTTTTGGTCCTCGTGACCTGAATGAAGCGACTACCATTATTTTAATTAATGTTATGCGTCATCAAGCGCTTGCGTTACAATAATCATCATGCTCACTCGAATCCACATACTAATCGATACAGAGGGTGATCTCAGCGATAAAAAACAGGCATAAAACGCGATCGTTTACATATTTTTCATTAAAATTCAATTACAGTTAGAATTTCACACAGCAACGTAATTTTTGAATAATTTATACGATTTCTAACAGGGTGCAAAGTCGGCGTGATTTATCGCTCATATGGTCCCTTTTTTATTGCTTAGTCAAGGGATTGAGGGTTTTTTGTGTTTGATGCATTGGCGCGTGGCTTTTAAAATCCATTGCCTCTTCGTCGTCTTATGACTTAGCATTTTCTGTTAATGCTTCTGAGCTGCTTATGCAAAACTATCGAAGCGAGTTGGCCACCTTTTTATTTCAACAAATTTGGTTTCGTAATAATATGGATGTCGCCATCGGATATGAAGAAGAATAAAGCCCTTTGGGGTTAATATTTGGCTTTTCGTAAAGCTCGCCGTATTATTACAGTTATTGTGAATTCTCAGGATTTAAAGAGAAGGCCTAAGGCCAAACATGGTCAGGCGCTTATTTCACGTTTCGGTAGGCACCGCCGAATATAAAACGGGTCATACAGTTATTATTGCTAAATGTATTCATCTTCACGACCTTAATAAACGAATAATAGCACATTTTAATACGTCGACTGGAATGCAGTATTAAAACATAAACCGACTTTATTTATAGACTCGTCCACAAATGGACAAAAGAGCCAATGGGGCTATTGAGTGATTTTCTGCATTATAATGAAATTAAAACTGGTTTTGCGTGTCTTATTTTTAGACTAAGTAGGCGAAGTAATAAAACGCGGCAATTGCATCTACAAGGTCACTCATGGACAAAATAATGTTTTATACAATAACAATCACCATGTCCCATTGTGATATAATTGAATATCCCAATTTTCAGAAAAAGGTATTCACCAAATCTTTAAAAAATAGATAGTGATGGAAATCTATACAAATCATCCGCAATTATTAAGTGACGCAGAATTGTGAAAGAACATCTGCCATCCAAAACAGAAACACTAATTTAAATAGATTTTCCCATCTAAAATAACGGGATGTAATATTGGCCGGATTGCATCATGATTGATTTTATCTCTGATGTGAATAGGTATAAGAAGATTGTTGTGATTTACAGAACCATGCATGAGTCTTATGCAAAGAGAGCATATAAAGAGGGTCTTTTTTGATATTACCATTTTCCAGTGACGAAGGTTCGTTTATCGTAGAAGAATTCTTTTTAAACGCCAAAACCGTAGCACATAACTGATTCGAACCAATAATTAACTGTACACTTTATCATAAATAACATTGGATTAAAAAACCCGAATCAAAACAGCCTCAGCGATGAAAACATGCGTGGAACACAAATGATTTAACTAACGTTTTTACTGCCTAACGTTTTCGGTAAGCTCACGTGATACAAGGAGGGATGATTAAGCAAACATTTCAATAAATTTAGAGACGCGTTTTCATGTAGAACTCTTAATGCAGTTTTTATCGCATACATTGTAAATTCTGCATGATAGCAATCTTAACAAAATTGAATGATTAAAATAGAACACAGAGAATCTGTGTTTTCGTGTTTTGATACGCAAAATGCGCATTTATTGGGATTGTAAATCGGTCCTCTTCATAGTTTTTACATAAAGCATGAAAATAGCAAGATACATTAAAAGGGTAAACCGGTGTTTACATAATTTAATTAACTCTCGATCTAAGAAGGCCTTTTCAGCTGATTTGGCTCTGCTGAAACTAAAAGTCGGGACACATAAGGAATGTCTGAATTGCGATATACCATCGTTCTTGTAGGTATTGAACGATATTTCCTACGCATTTGTAGAAGAGATTTACATTTAGATTAACTTGAATAAAAGGGATGGGAGGGGTTATCCAAAATACGAGCAGTAAGGAGCGTACAACTAGTTAAGTAGCGTTGAATGATACCCTCTTGTACGGAGAGCATAGGCAGGTTACTAGAAAACGAGATTATTTTCACAAGTCTACGGAGGGTTAAAAACTCGGAAAATTTGAGACCAGGAAAATTACGGGGGAACAATATACAATAAGGGGAATTATACAGGCAAGGACAAAGGTTTTTACACGGCTAGAGCTTAAATCAAGTGTCCTGAACCGGCGAACTAAGAAAAAGACATTTACCGAAGACTGCATCCAAGCGATCACTCCAAGGTAAACGATCGTTGAAAATAACACGGAGAAATTTTGATTTTGAGCTCGAAGTTCTAAGGGAAAACGTCATGGAGATGCGTCCAGCTGAAACCCATTCTCTGAAGACCACTCCAGTATCGCGGTGACTGCCTGTCCGAGCTGTCGAGAATCGCCCGTCGTCTTGCAGACATAAAGTCAGGTCGTCCGCGAATTTTAGGAGTGTAACGCCATCAGATGACCGCAGGCTTGACGTGTGAAAGTTGAACAGGAATGGAGATAGCACTGCGCCTAGTAGTAAACCGCAATTATTTTGCAAGGAAGAGGAGGTTTCGTTTCCGACTCTAACGTGTTGGTGTGGGTTAGATAAATAATTTCGAAGACTATTTATCAACCACTCTGCCATGCAATCTTCACGCAGTTGAGATAGGATGCTGGAGCGTTAAATAGTGCTTAAAGCCGAGGTGAAGTTATGCGTTACTAATAACTACCGTATTGTAGTGAATCTTAGACGTATTACACAACCGAAGCCGAATTCGGAAGAATAACGGAGGTTTTAGCCAATGGGAAAAAGCGTCAAATATTGCGACCGATTCTTCTTATTTGTCCAACAAAAATCGATCTTTTTAAAATGCAATAGTAAGAAGGAAGCACGAACCCTTGTTTCAAGCGGTGAAATTTGAACTCGGACTGTCTAAACTATCGCCTGTCATCATCACTTAATTATTCGCATGAAATTCAGTAACTTCATTTCTACATGGATGACTTGAGAAGTAAGATACAATAGCGTATTCACACACTTGCATTTGAAACGGGATAAAATTTGTAGGGACAGATTGACACAAATTTCAAATGTATCATTTAGAACGCGTGAATCAACGAAATGCAAGCGTGTGATTCCTTAATTTCTCTTTTGCTCAGCGAATGAGATCGTCGCTGTCTTTTTGAATAAGGATAATCGCTTTGCAAGACAAACACCTCCGGGTGAATATGCTGTCAACTTATTCTTTGTAAACACTCATTACTGACACCAATCAACATAGTCGGGATTCTGGTTTCTTGACCCGATATCCAAGTTATCGTTTTTTTGCCAATTAGCTGTTTCCCATGACTAAGACTGCATAAAAGCAGATTCAACACTCCAAATCCTGTCCTGGGGAGCGTGCAAGTCTGGTTTAGGGTGCATTGTACTTTTAAGCAGTAAGGCCACAACCTGCTCGCAGATCGATCCATGGTTGTGTGAAAACGTGGATCATTCACGAGAATTTCTAATTGAAATAGATCTTTAAGCCTCTTGCCTAAATGCCCACAAGTACCCCCGATGATTTCGAACGTGATTTTTTTGGAACAAATAAGACAACAATTCGATCTAGGCTCAAGTTCGTTTGATCATCGCTTATCCTTTGGAGTCTCCTCCAAACTGCGAATGAATTTGGCTGGATAAAGTCGTAATTTCCAAGGTTTACTTCAAACTTATCAGGCTTCCTGAGTTTTATATGTCAAAAAACGAATATCTGAAATGCGACTATTTGCCATCCTTTAAAATTAATTTAGGTTTCTAATTGATTATCTACGCACTCCATCTAAGACTCTTACACTCAATTTCACAATTGTTTTCTACATCGCTTGTCGTATATTATTTGATCCCAGATATTAACATTTATCTCAATTTCAACTTATTTGACCGATTCGAAAAAAATACGTTTAATTCCCACAGGAACGGCTGCTTACCGCAATTCAATCCCTCTTTTTTTGTCAGTAGATTTTGTTTTACCAAACGAGGTGTAGCAAGAATTCAGAGACGATTTTCGTGTGTAGTATTGTAACATTTGCATGCTGATCGTTTTCGTCCTCGTGGCCTGAATAACGGGATTTCAAATTGATTGGGGCGAATTGGAGCTGCTTTTTAATCGCAATGGAATTTAGTATTATTTTAATCCGTTTTTAATCAGACTTTGTCAATTTCCTATGAAATGAAACCCTTTTGGTATAATAATTTGCAAATTAATGCAAGAAGTCCACATTTCATAATTTATATGTTCTTTCATTTGTAAATATAAATGTCAAATGTAATATTTATCCATTACGTGTTCGGGGGTGTTAATGAGATATAAACATGATTTGACATTTCCTGGCCTAATTACAAAATGTTTTGAATTTTGTACTATTATATCTCTGCCGGGCATAATAAAAATAATTTAGTACAACTGGTGACCAAACATGTAACTTACGACGGCCTATTGCACTGATTAAGAAGCCCAACTTCCTCTAACTAGTTTCCTATGAAAAAGGTTAATATTATTATTTTTCCATTGCCTGCATGTTAAAATTTGTCTCGTGTAACTATTAAAAGAAGTACAGAGAGGCCTGTAAATTTAATAATAAGCACGCTTCAACGATGAGAGACATTATGAGAAAAAATTAAAACCGCGTTGCACATTTTTTAAATAAATTTATTAGGTAAATATCTGAGCAAAATAAGTATTTGGTAAACTGCTAGAAAGAAGAATTCGAACTTCCTACTCTGCCCTTCCTACTGTCTGACCTTTTGATCGGTATAATCGACACCACCTCAAACAAAACACTCCAAACTCTACTATGGCCAAGACCAATGAGCTGCCAAAGACACCAGAATCCAAATTTTAAACCTGCACTAGGCTGAGAAGACAGAATCTGTAGGAAGTAATCAAAATGGTGTTCTGAAATCAACTGTGGCAACAAGTATAAGAAAATTGAAGTCATACAAGACCACGTATAATTTCTCGCGGTCCGGGGCTCCACTCAAGATCTAACCCTGTGGGACCGAAATGATCATAGAAATTGCGAGCAAACATCTCAAACCGCACGCGGGGACCTATTGAATGACCTGCTGAGAGCTGTGGCCAAAGTAACAAAGACTGTCTTCAGTAAAGCACAACGACGACAAGAACTCAAATCCTATAGTGAAAGACGCTTTCCCAGTTAAACCAGTACATGTCTAGGCCCGTCTGATGTTTGCTTGAGAGAATTTGAATTTCGAAAAGTTTCTATGGTCAGGCGAAACCAAAATAGAACCTTTAGTTATAAAGGATTGACTAAATAGGGTCATTTGTTGTTTGAATTTTAGTTAAAACCTCCTTTCATCAACAATGGCATTGGAGTTGAAACGTCGCTGGGCAATTCAGCGTTAAAATGATACCAAACACACTGAAAGACGAAGTGGCTGTCTGGATCATAGCAAAGTTTTATATCATTTAAAGGCGCCAAAAACAGCGAACCAGGAAACCTAGACGAATTATTCTCTTGACGACGGTGTCACTATAGTCACTAACTGTTGATGTCACGCCAAGAAATCTCCGATTTTTGGTGGGGGGCATTTTATTGCCGAGGGAAGCCATTGGCTGGGTTGCCATCATACAAACTTATTGAGGAGGTATTTTGAAACGTTGAGGAGTATACTCTTATGATAAGATTAATCAAACACCAATCTGACAGCCTAGTCAGTCTTTTGGGAATGCTTAACCTCCATTGGATTCTTTCGGGTTGAATTAACCCAACGAAAAGCAGTGAAACGGTAGTTAAATGAGCGTTTCTAAAAATGTCCCATTCGATTCGGAATGGCTAAATCGTCATTAACATGAGTTAGGGTTAAATTTGATTTGATGGTCATAGTGTACTGGTTACCCTCGTGGCTAACCAAATCGACAATTCTCTTACGTGAACGCGGAATTTGAATTTATGCTTTACTTTAGGTTGATGAGGATGTATTCTAGAGAATCTTTTTGAACTTCCCTGGAAACAACAAAAGTGGGACTTTAATTGGTTTAAGTCAATTCGGAGGAATGTCTGGGTGTTTTATTTTCAGTTTGGCATGCTAGTTACAGTTTTTAAGTTTTAAATGGGACGTAAATAGTGTAAAGAAAATTGCCGGAATTATCATCTGAATGCCACCTGCAATGCCATCCCACAGCTGTGGCAGTTTTTGGGCAACAACGATAGCACGGATGCAGATTTTAAGTCGCTTTCCAAATTCATTAGCTCTGTGGGAATTTCAGAAATCATGTGTGAGATGATTTATATCGGTTCGAAAACGAACAAAAGCTGTATGAACAGCTTCATTTCAAATATGACGTGATTTAATTGCAACAAATTTGTTCCCATTCGAGCCGAACTCCGAACACGATGCTAGGAATTTTGGTGTACAATTATATCGTGGATTATGGTGGATACAAAAGCAAATTGGGCCGACCAATAAGTAGTGATTGGAGAATTAATGTTAGTGGAATGCGAAGCAAAGATTCATATCGTTATTGCAAACGGGTAACTTTGCGTTCAACTTAACCAAATATTCTTCTTGCAAATTTCCTCCACAGAATAATTGGAGAATTCACATATACAACATCTCCTGTTGTAATTATCTTACAAACTATGTGACCGAATTAGCTATCCTGAATTTGGAACATCTTTAACGGCTCGGTATGTTTCATGGGATATTATACAAGATCGATATCTTAATATGGCTGATTAATGACCGCCCGTTGTGTTTTATTATTTTGTTGTGGTTGTGTTTCAAATAGGACAAAGTAAACATAAGGTTCCGCATGACTTAGCACGTCTATTAAGCTTTATTGAAGTCATTCTGACCGAAAATAGCGACAAATGCGCAAGCGAATGCGACGAATAAAAGGCGGCTGCAAAGATGTTTCTAGGATGAAATATTTCTTTGAAATATTTAGTATGTAGCGTCCGCAGTGTCACGCCAAGAGGTTGAAGTGGGCACTGCATCACTAAACTCTTACCGAGCACAGACTTCCAGCATGCCTTGGCCATCACCTGCACAGCATGAGGCGGCTGCTTCATGAATGTCGCGAACGCTGGTCCCCGCCCATGCGCGGCGATCAGAGGCTGAATCGCCTTTTATCGTACATGCCGCACTGGCGCCGCAAAGTAGTAAGCAAGTGGGAAAATAAATCGCTTAGTAAACATGCTAAGGAAAGCCCAGAAAACTGGGCGGGGGATATCCATATCAGGATCCAACGGCCAGGAAAACGGTTCCCATTCTCTTGCTGGGGACGCCAGAACCACTGGCAGAACCACGCTTGTCTGGTAGGTCAAATCGGGTCATTGGTCGACATTGACGCCCACGCATAGTCATATTGCCCGCTGTCCCAAATCGACCCGCTGTATAAGTGCCAAATGACACCCGTCAATAAATTAGGCTATAAGGGCAATTTCTCTCGTACACCTCCGTCTTCTACTTTCGTCCGGGTGGTTGCGATCACAAGCAATAACCATTTCCCTGGAGATATTGGTTTATGCATATAACATGATATCGGCTACGATGCAAGAGCACTGTATTGGTAACTCATAAGAACGTATATTAATTGCAATCACATAAGAGACCTTTTGCTTTTAAATTCCATACATTTTTATTATTGGATTTCGGAATTATTTTTGCTTTTTACAACATTTTGTAGCCGTTTTCGTCCAATTAGCACATTAACTGAATTGTGTGTCTCAATGCATCAATTTTAATCGATTTGGCTTTGCCACTGCACATTTATTCGCAGTCTCTTATTCTAAAATACCCTCGATCCCGCAATTGTTTGATCTTCGCCGCAGACAACCTTAGAAACTCGTAAAGTGCAGATGTCTGGCACAACGAAATATTAATCCGTCTGTACGCAGCAATTCCAATGCACTTGTCATCCACATCCCTCGTGCAATTAATTGACGCAGTGTCTCCTTCGGATACATTTTAAAACGAACGAGATCCCGAAAACGATCAAAATGGTTCAATGCGATTCGTAAGGCGAACGTCATTACCAATTTCCAAGTGATAATAGTCTCCTTGCCAGATAATCAGCGTATGCAATTGGAAAGCTACAAGAAGCTATGCTCTCGACCATTTAATAAAATAGAATTGCTTCTCCCATGAAATACTTGGCGGCCATGCCCGCAAGAACGAGACGGATTTCCGCCAATTGTAAAATTAGAATAATTTCATTTTTTGTAGTGGGTTATTTATAAACTAAATCCAAGAGACAATCATTCATCGCTATTTTACAGTGGCTTGTGGCAAGTGTGACCGGAGTACCTGTGCATATAAACATTGCCTGTTTTGCACAGTGCGGCGACCAATTGCATTTACGGCCACAAGAAGGACCTCCAACTTAAAAGACACATCAGAGCTGACGTATAAACAGCTGTACCAAGTGAACAAATATCCGGATGAAGTAATTTTTAACCCAAGAAAGGTCGGCATAGGCAATCACACAGATTGCTTTTCACCCTACCAAAACAAAATCTAAGGTTGTTATATTTTGACTGTAAACGCCAAATGTCGCTTGGCAATGTCGCTTGTTTACTTGATGCTTACTCATGCACAGAGAGATAACAAAATCGCGTTTAACTGCAAATGGTTGGAAGACGAGAAGCCATCTTACTCCTACTGTAACGATCACTCCGAAATCTGCAGATCTGCGTTAACTTCCGTCTTGTAAATAATATAATTTAAACGCGGTGTAACCCACACGACCCGAAAAACACAGCAGCAGTTTATTCGTGAGCTGAAACATATCCATCTACCCAAAAATCGAATTTATTCGTCTGATTCCCACCTTTTTACTCAATAAGCAACGCCTTTTTATGACCTGAAACGTATCATCTATTTACATCAGAAGAAGAGTAACAGGAATATTTTCGTCCTACGATTTCAATAATTAATTAATTCTGCTTTTTAATGCGATGAAAATAATTATTCATCTTATTATCTCGTATGTCAACATGGACTCCCGTGTAAAAATGACCCCCGAGGTTAACACTTATCAGGGCGTAAACAATCGTTAGCATCTGGAACTCCATGTGACTTTATATGGAACTAAAATCATAAGGCTACAGTACCATTTTTACGAGCGAAATCTGTTTGAAAGTTTCTGTTTTACCTCTTCTGATAAAATAATAATTATCGAGATGGATACGGAATGTTATTCGCGTTGCAGCGGTTTATGTGGGAATTACGCGGTCAAAGCCTCGCATTTCTCGACGATTTTACTTTTAGACAGGCTATAAAAGAGGGGGTGGAATTTGTCCACTAATATGATTAATGCGAGAACGGACAACTAACAAATGCCGATGAATGATTACGATTTTGATTGACTGTATAGAGTGCCCAGCGGAGAAGTGGAACTTGGAGCGGCGACGATAACGGAGGTCTACCAGTTTGTTACTCCAGAACCATAGGGATCTGGGATGATACCTTTGCGGCCTGTCATTCTTATTCTTCAATTGCGAGGGGATGAACCGTCTTTATCAATGTTGTGAACGATGATTACCCATGGTCGGCGCTCGGGGTTCAGTTCGGAGTCGATTTTTGTTAAGTCATGGCTCCAGCGACGCACTTCCCAGATTTTCTGCAAACCCAGACGCACCCTTTTCGCTTTGATCGTACCTGCGCACGATAGCGCCAACCTTGGTAAGGTGACGCTAAGAGGCATGGGTTGAAAGGTCAAGGTATAACTGGCGCAGAACGTGGGCGAAGTTGTGTGGGCTTGGAGCCCCGGGATTGTTGGCTCTTGGATACACAGGATACATAGTCACCCTGTTGTTGACGTACATCTAATTCGATTTCATTAAATCCAAACCTTTTCCTTTCCTTGACTCAGCATCCGTGTTGAATGGATTGATTTTTGACTTTGGTGATCCCCACTAGGCTCTTTAAGAAATAATGTGCATCAACATTTTAGACGAATAATTAAGCCATGCCGAGTGCCACTTTCACGAAACGCGAAACGAGGTGCAATCAATCGATTTGTTCTAATATTCAACAATTTAAACAATACGACTACTTTAAGTCGCGACCATTTTGATACCTTCGGTAAACTTCACCGTCTTTATTGACCAATGGATACAGTTTGAAGTCGTATCTGTAAAATCGTTCACTATTGGCCTACGAATATTTAAGCTGTTTGCACAAACAGGGAGGCTTCATTTCTGGTCTCGCAACCACAAAGGAAAGATTTTACGATATTTTGGAGGTGTCCGCAGAAGGGATGATTGAATGCACTGTAACACAGTCTAACTTAGTCAACGATGACGAGTCCCCACCCCCCGATAAGACCGACCCGCAAGGGTGTTCACGTTGAGGGGTATTGAAATGATGTTTAATAAATCCATACTCATCTATTCAAATTAATGAATTGATAATGTATTATATTACTTATTTGGTTTTGATTAAAATAAGCAGGTCTACCGAACTCGAAAATCCGTTAGTAAGCGGACATTTTTTAAACACTGGGAGAGACTAAAATGGTGACAGACCTATCGCCACGCAGTTCCGTTAAATGGCCTATGCGATAGTCGTACTCATGGCCGATTATCAGACAATTATATTATCAGAAGAACAGTTTTCGACAACTCAGGCCCATGGAACCGAATTCCAGCCGACAAAACATCAAACTTCGACCTGTAAGTGTTCAAATGTTGCATTTAAGTGAGTTTCAAATATTCCCGTTAGTTCGTTTACGTAGGAAAGGTACGATTCAAAACTGCTTGCGCCGAGAGAATCTGAAAAATAATCATTGATTCAAATTTAAACCGATACAACTGTGGCTAAAGATTAAATATACTTTTCTGCTCTCCGAGCAACACCAGTTGCGATCCAAGATATAAAAAATGTTTACAGTGAAGAATAACATGATCTTTTAAAGCACGATCATTAAATAACGGAAACACTGCGTCTGAAAAAACGTGAATTAAATAAACAAAGTTCCCAAGGCCATTACAACGGATTTCAAAATCGAGGACTTTGGTCTTTCTGCATCAGAAAGGATTTCTGAGTAACTATGCGATCAACATGAAATTGCACTACGGTATATATTGGTCGCTTTCATCCGAAATTGGGATCTCTAGCCAGCCCAAATTTTGCGTTAATTTACGATCAATTAGCCGATTTAAATCTATACCAATCATAAATTCTGGTCAGCAATCGCAAACAAATAAACTGGAGTCCGGACCAAACTAATAATAAAAATAATGCTCATCGTTTTATAAAGTCCCGAGGACCGAAACTTTCGGCATTAAAATTTCCAATAATCAAAAGTAGACATCATCCATACGGTTACATTTTATGTTGTCTTTTTTCCATTTTGAAATTTCTTTGATATGCAATATTTTACGACTATAAAGATTTAGAATAAAATACAACGAATAGACGCTATAATGTGACGCTGTTCCAATTGTGGGGTTCTGACCTAAGAAATATTAGACCTTCGCTTGGGGTTTCGTAACGGTAATCGTAGAACATGGATACACATCCCAGGCAGCCATAATGAGGATACATATTGAAATGAAAGGAATGGATATAATGAGGTAAACAGTTATAAATGGATGGCGAGGTTATATAGACTTTGGGTAAAAATGGGATGGGTCTTTATAACGGGAAATCTACGATGCTGGTCAATGAGTTTGGGAAGGGAGGAAGTTGCTCAAGTCTCGGCGACTGTGGATGAAGGCAGCTGTGTCCTTGTGTGATCCAGTGTGAGGCATCCTGTATTGGAGGAGAGAGTGTTTGGTCTCACTCTAGATGCACCAGATAGCAGTTTTCGACGTCTAATGGTGGTTGACACAAGATGGCGTCCTATTGGCGCGCAGTCGACATTGTGTATCCTTCAAATCCCTCGCGATGTCCTGGTAAAACACCGAGGCGTTACAATAACAAAAAATATTTAATTGCAAGAATCGCGTATTAAATCCTCAAAGTTTGGTAATCGCGAAATTAAAAATATTTTGTCGGAATAAACCGAACATTAATGAAAATTTATCTTGACTGTAATTTTTAATGCTGCATTTTTTGGTCCTCTTGACGTCTATGAAGTGAACACGTTAACTATTGTCACCTTGCAAACGTTCAAAATTTGCATGTCCTTGAACTCAATTTGTATAAGATGCGAATACAAATTCGTATTTAATAATTTAACCCACGTTAGCACACTTATTCTGCTAAGTTATGTGGATCCTGCATACAATAAAATTATCACGTGGCGCAATATGAAAATGGATTCAACATACTTCTGCAGAATCATGCATTTATTAAATCGTCTGATACACCCCGTCAGAATGTTGCTTACCGTTATCATTATATCCCTGGGTCCCATTATATGTGGTAAATCATAATTTCGTGTATACTCCACATATTTGTAGCTTTAAATGATTCACTTTTCTGTGAGGATTTTATTGTTTCCTATATTGCCAGTTAGTTTTATCGAATTTTTGCAAAGCTTAAATCATATGGCGCTGTAAATAATCGCGTTATATAAAATGCCCATTTGTAGGCAACAAAATGGGATCAGCAGTCGTTTCACTATCCAGATGAACCGTTATTTTAGATTAATGAGCACCACAAGTCCATCTTAATTTATATTTCGTCCTCAATGTGTGGTCGTTGTACCGTCAGGCATCATAATCAACATGTTTAATGCCATAAGCCTACTAGTGATATATTAATGTCAGGATTCGAATTTGGCGGTTGCGTCGATAAAATTGGTTAATATTCTATTAACTATCTCTTTGGTGTGCTTTTTTTAATGTTTGGCATCGCTGATGCTATTTTAGGCGTTTCCCTCGGGTTTTCGTCCTCGGTCTCTGCCCAGCTTCTTCTCGGCGATTATCTGCTCTCATTTTTCACCAGCGTCATTAATCTGGGTGCCCTTTCCGGCTGCCTTGTCGTAGCACCCATTCTCACAAACTGGGGTCGTCGCAACGCCCTCCGTATCGGCGCCATGTTCTCCATCTTCTCCTGGATTCTCATCGCCTGCTCTCGTGGTCTTACGCCACCCGTGATTACACTTTCACCCACCTTAGTGGCCGCCTTGCTTATCGGCCGCGTCTTAAACGGTCTCTCGGTGGGCATGCTGGTTTCGGTGGCCTCTGTGTACCTTGTGGAGATTGCTCCTCCCAAACAGTCGGGTCGCTACGGCTCACTTGCGCAGTGCGCAATTGTCGCCGGCACCTGTATCGCCTACTACTGCGGCATGGTTGTGATGTGGTACCAGACGGCCAGGTATATGGTTGCGGCATCGACAGTGCTGTTCGCGGCAACCTTTTATCTGCCCGAGTCGCCGGTTTGGTTGATGAAACAGAGCTCGAGATCGATGGAGGAAGCTGTGCAGGAACTAACTTGGCTCCGTGGTGATGTGAGTTTCTGTGTTTGTCTTGTCAACTTTGTAGATATATCTAAATTGTCAGATGATGTACATGGCTCGTATTTCGTATTTTTTCTTTCGCAGCCCAGATTAGCACTGGAGGAGCTCAACAGGTGTTCCCTTCAAAGTCCATCGCGTTCAACCAAATCGCCGCAGGGTGTGCCAGTCACTTCATATCCGCCGTCGTCTTCTGTGGTCTCCATTCTCTTTCCTTGCACCACATTGCAACCAGAGTATTTCCCCAGCCTACGTATCGCTATCATGCTGATGATAGCCCAACAGTGTACGGGCATCAATGTGGTGACCTTCTTCACGGAACCGATTTGTCGGGAGATTGTCCACGTCTCTCTCGCCCCCAAGTGCGCCTTTGTTCTGGGACTGACACAGTTGAGCTTCACTCTGCTCACCAGCTTCTTTATGGATCGATTCCCAAGGAGGCAGCTATTTTGCGTCATGGGGGTGCTGATGTCCGTGTCGATGTTTTTCTTTGCCGTTGGTCAAAAGGTTCGTCTTCACTTTGCATATTCATCTTTTTCATTAGAAACAGAGCTTGCGGATGATGAACAGGGTCTTTCTAATGACTAAACAAATCAATTTGTTGGTAGAGAGGGAAATATAGCCGCATAAGTACATGAGATTCGGCTTTATTTTAGTCTGGTGCTGCAGCGGTACCGATAGGATCTTTTGGAGGGTTCCGTCTGTCATGTCACACGTACCAGATCTTTCCGCTTTAACCGTTTGAAGTTTGGGTTGGGTGCCGCCTGCTATCTTCCTTGACGAACTCAATTTGATAAAAGTAAGAGGTGCCCTCAGGTGGTGATAGGAACGTCGCCAGCACAACGTTTATTCCCAGGAGTCTTCGTGCAAATTTTGGTTTAACGCCGCGACTTCCCCATAAAGGCGGTTCATGCACCAGCAGGAGAGATAAACTGCCCCAGATATTAGCCGTTATTGTCTGGTTGAACTTATTGCTGTAGTTTAGGTTTTCTACATTGTCGCCTTTATCTGTACCATTTTGCGGGTAACGTTGAATTCACTGCTCTTAACCGCTTTTCGTTGTGGTTTATTCTTTTTATCTCTTTATACCCGTTGCGAAATATTTGTCTTCAGCGTTTCGTGGTATCTCTTTTGCCTACCGCATAGCGTCCTCGCTCGCCGTTTATTTCACTTCATGATATGATTGTCAAACATCGAGAGTTTGCTTATGCACTGATGTTTTGTTCGTGTTGTGGCATTTCCAATGTCTGGCTTTTCCGGGGACTCGGGTATCACATTTCTCCCTCCGTTGTTCCTACGCGCTAACAGCCCCTGTGAATTGATACGCTTTCTGTGGGTGGACCATCACCCGCGGAAGAATGAGCCGGCTTCGTGGGTGTCGCAAACCTTTGCTGTCCTAGCACCGACCTAGGGTGCCATCTCGGAGAAGACGGACTGCAGGCCAAGGCACTCGTTGGCCGTTTTATCGTGCCTATCCACGTGTTTTGATGCCCATCAATCAAAAGGGTGAATTAATACAGTTTACTATCATCCACGCGCGGGCAAAGTGAAGTTGAGTGCGCCCGCGAGATGATTTCCCACCACGCGGTGTCGTGTCGTGTTCTTGTGGTGTAGGAGATGGTGGCATAAATGAGATGGCCGATTTCGCAGTCTGTGAAATATTTCCAAGATTCTTCATAGAAATATCATCGTCTTCTAGTAGAAGGATGTAGCCGCGTAAATTTGATCTTGCCGCACTTCTCTTCCCGAAATGTAGAAATGAGAACCAGGTTTGCGATGCATTTGACTCTCTAGAAGTAGGCGCTGGCTGCACATTTAGCGAATCGATATGGCCTGACCACCGGCATTGTTGGGCCTTCGAGGCTCATCTTGGCTACATTATCGCCTGTTGTCGAATTGGCGACCTTCTGTGTATTTGCTTTGTGCACTTCGGGGTCACGGGTGTCGAATTTTCAGTGTATTAAATCGGTATTTCCAACTATTGCAACCACTTTGGAGTGCCTGTTTCTTTTCGGTCGGGTTTAAATAGCCAATTTATTAACTTGCGCCCACTGGTGCAGCGGTCAGCATCCTCACTGCGTTGGTGGGTTACCTGGGTTCGACTCCCAGTTTGTCATGCCACCTTGGAAGGCATTCGGGACTTCATGGAAACCCCCCATGAAGCCGGTTTATCCTCTGGTAGGATATTGATTTGATTACGTAAACGTGTGGTCTATGAGAACTTATGCATGGGGTAGGCGGTATTTCAAACACGGAGAAACCAGTTTATGCAGTACGAATTGGAAAATCCGTTTAACAATCGCGCGGATGTGATTTGGTTGGACCCCATTGCAGTCTCTATGACCCATATCGCCCGTTTCACGCTCATTGGACAGGAACCAGCTTAGTGCGGCACTGAACCGACGCTCATTGAGCGGCTTCTATTTATCCCGGCCTTGCAGCCAGGCAATCTTTTCTAAGGGGTCGCCTCGTTTTCGTGTTTTATCAAACCGTCATTTGCCAGTCTCATATTGCCCCGACGAAATTGATTTTCCTCCCCTCAGAGGGACTCCAACCAGCTATATACCACTATCCTCTCGCCTTATCTAACCTTTTGCGGGAGTGTCCACCTCTTAAAATCGTCTTGGAGATCAGTCACTCATGCAATTACAACTGGTGGCTTGCCTGTTGATGTCATTGGTGCTTTGTTTTTGAAATCCGAAATTAAAAGCTTACGGGCCGAAAAGTGAGCTTGTAGACGCGATGTCTTTGTTATTTTCCCAAACATGTTGTCTTAAGCTTTCGCTGAATAAATCATTTTCTGCTAGGCCGGTGTGCACCAGAAGTACGCGGTGGCGTTTAAGGACAGCTATCAATCGATACTGACCTCCCCTAAGCGTCGCTCCTTTCTAGAAATTGTTGAAGAGACACCTAATTACCGGGGCTTGGGAGTCGCCTCTTCGTGCAAGCGCAATTAAACCCCCCAACATCGTGCTCCTCCTCCTCCTTTTTCAGTTTCCCACCAAAACCCCGGTGCCGCCGTTGGTCGCTCTCGTCTGCTTCCTCTTCGGCTTCCAGTGCGGTTGGGGCCCGCTGGCCATGCTGATCACCATGGAGCTCTTTCCGGCGAGCCAAAGAGGAGCAGCAGGGGGCGCCGCTGTGGCCGTCTCCTGGATTGTCTCATTCTGCGTCACTCAGGCCTTCAAGCCGATGGTGCGTCTGCTGGGTGGGACGGGCAACGGCGACGTCTGTGTGTTCCTCGCCTACGCGGTCATCACGCTCGCCATGACCCTTGGCTACTTCTACCGACACCTGCCTGAGACCAACCAGGCCTTCGTGAAGCCGCCGCCGCCGCGCTACGTCCTGCCGGTGTGTCAGGAAACAAAATGATGTATTTCCTCTTCTGTTTTCCGAATTTTCTGTTTCTTGAATTGTGATGATCTTGATGCAAAATAGTGCGTTTTCAAAAGGGTTTTGGTGGAGGGTGACTTATACAAATTGTTGCGGCTAGGCATATATATGAAATTGAGTAGTCTAGACGTCGACGTGCCACTGGCAGGCAAATTATACACACGACAATAAAGCCAAAGAGGCGAAGACAATTATATTCACACAAAACATGGGTTTTAAGGCATATATCCCAGCTTCTGGAGTTCTTTTCTAAAACAAAATATAACCCGATTATAAGAATGAAAATTTTCGAATCTTTGGTATTACAGGCGGGTTATAGATTTAGACCAAAGAAACGACGATATGCCACTAGACCGTCGCAATAGGTCCCCAGACACCCGGATGAACCAATTCTCGGGATAGTGCCAATGTATTATAAACGGTTACCGTTTACTACCGAGATTGCTCATGAGCCCAGTACCCCCCCTCCTACCAGGGGGATAACTACTGAGTCCCTCTAAGGTCAGCATTCTCGTGGTATGCGCACCGGTTGTGAATTGCGTGCTGATGTACTACAAGCGCGTGCGGTCATGTCGTGGTCGACATGCGCGCCACTGACCTCCGCTAACAGTGACCTCTGATGTGGATGCATTTTGTTTTTTGTTCGCGTGGCCATCTCGTGCTAGAGAATGAGCGGGCTTCATGGATGTTTCCAAGACGATATTGTCCAGGTGGCATCCCCTGTACTGCCCGCTGCATCAACAACCACTTAACTAACAAGTCGAACTCGGGTTGATTAAAGTCCGGATGACGCAGACGCTTCCAGGAAGCCTCCAAGGCGCCCACCGCAACGCCAAGTGATAACTCGTGCGCAATTGGGTGCCTCACGACACACATACCATCTCTTTATTGGCCTGTGAGAGATTAAGGAAATCCGTGTTTAATTTCCATTAAAATGACCCCACCAGGATAGTGATAAAACATTCAAACACAGTACTTCAAATGTTCTGTGAATTCGTCGTCCTCCAAGTTGGGCGTGTCCCTGACATCCTCCCAGACATTCTTGTCTGCCGCGTCTTCCTCTTTCGTTGTCCATTCTAAAAAAACCAAAAAACCGTAGCCTTTTCGCTAAACAACCTGTTTTAAATCTGGCATGGCTTGTGGTGCGGTGAATCGATTCCCAGCTGACATGGATGAATCACCGCAAATGAACTTCGGTGAATTTGGCGAACCCTCCTTATGAAATCTGGAAAAAACATCTTACCAAAGCCAAAATGACCTTCGCAAAGCTGTTTTTGGTGAGCGCATGGTTGGTTATGGTGCGCAGGAGGAAAGCATACACCGGCTGTCCTTGTGGCGGTCTTGATTGATTAAACCAAGAACTAAGGAAGTCTCGCATTAAAACACTGCGACATCATACATTTAAGAGTGCTTAATTAGTAGTTAAATAAGTTTAATTTGACTCCATACTGATTGTAAGACCAAAATCCATAGACATGCATGTTTTTTTAAAACTCAATCACAAACCTTCTTTTTCGAATTCCTCAAACTCGTTTTCATCTTTGGAAAGCGCCAGTTTCTCGTCTTGTTCCCCCATGGTTAATATCTAAATAGAGGCGTCGAATGAATTCGTTTTTCGTCTTCTTCACCCAACTTCGTTTAATACGACTCAGGTGTGTCCACATTGTCTCGGGGAAAGGAATTAAGCGGCACAGAGCCCAATCTTAGCCGAATTATCAGAGGCCACAGTAGATGGATTTTCTAATTATTGTCTTCGATGCTACTGCAAAGATATATCAGTAGCATCGGGGAAGGTATTGTCGTCGGTTGTTCGAAAAAAACAACGTCAAAAGCAGCGAAAATCACCCAATCACAAAAAGCATAAAAAAGCAGGCAACATTAAACAGAGTGTAATGACAAATTTCTGTACAAAAAGGAAAGAGTTTCTCTGCAATCCACGCGGACCTAGAGTCCAAGACGACCACGAGGACGTTTTGTGAGTGCAGGAGTGCCTGGTTTCCTGAAGCCCGGTGTCGCGATTGGGTGTCTGAAAAGTAGGCGGGGGTTTTAAGCCAGTTAAATCATGTTTACCAACCAAACAACCACATAAGCAACAAACAAGATACACCCATGCGATTCACTCTCACAGCATTGAGACAAAGATGTATAGTGGTACGATTTCAACACGATTTTCGAAGACCAGCGACGGAAAGGAACAATGTATTCATCGGACAAATCAAAAATCACATTAAAATTGTGCGGCGACCTCCTAATAGAGGCTAATCCGGCTTCATGGGTGTTGCTATGAAGATTCTCGGGACTATTTGAACAGGTGACAGCGTCCCCCATGATGTGGCCAGGCCTGGAAGTCAAACCCAGGTCTCTCTCTCTCTCTCGCTACACAATCGCACCACCAACGCACAAATCCCAACAAACACACGACACGGGGTAAGTATACGCCCACCGGTAATAGATTGGGGTTGCGACAATCACGCGCCCTTTTACAAATAGAAACACCTGTTGAATTGCAGGTACCTCGTAATTTGGTGAGCAGCTCACACGCCAGTCATGTTTTCTAATGGAAATAAACCCGACCTAACAAACGGTGGTACGGTGGTACAGACGTGTGCTAAAAGGCAATTACTAAAGTGCGGAGACTTGTGGCGATAAAACCATGAAAAACAATTGGCGAGGACCTACATCCTGGTGGAACTCATGGATCGATCAATTTCGTCCTTGTGCCTGGCCAACTCCACCTCGGCCACCTTCATTTCGGCCTCCATGTCGGCGCGTTCGACTTCCTCGCGTCTCTGTCGCTCGTCCCTGCTGAGGCTCTGGTCCTTCACACTAAAGCGGACACAAAAACGGACGGACGAAGATTAGTCGTCATTGACGTGGTGACATGTACCAATGGCATTGTTGCCGAGTGGACAGGACAGGTTTTTTGGCGAAAATAAAGATGTTTTTAGCCACTGTTGTTCGATGAATTGTCATTCTTACAAAATCATCAGTTTTTGTAATAATAATTGCAGTGGTTATTGTTGTATTAAGGTCACGAGGACCAAAACTGTCAACACAACAATATACACAATTAACAATGCTGTAAATGAAAGCCGTCTCTGGGTTCCTGCTTCACCTGTTGGTGTTAATCTAAAATCGTGAAAACGATGGAATCACCGAATGCCAATATGTGCGGCGATTACACATAGAACAGGACGCGTGTGTAACCGATTCATCATTCGATTGTTTCTGCTGTTTTCTATTCATCTTTCAAATCTTTGCAATTTTGAGGCAAACATTGGCAAGAAAGGCTAATTAAGAGCTCTCACGAACAGCTATAATTGAAGCCAGACTGACTGGCTCATTGAATCTCATTGGTGCTAAACCCATAATTATGCACTTGCCTGTAGAAAACGGCGCCGTATTCAGCGAGCCAGTCACCATCCACGGCCGTGACGCACTGCATGTACTCCTTCGTGGTCATGACGAGCTCGTGGTAGATGATGTAGTCGGGCGTGTAGGCCATGCCGTAGAGCGAGCTCGTTGGGTGCAGACGACAGGGCATCCCGGTGCGCAGGTTCACGTACTCCGCCAGGCCCTAGGTGGGGGATGGATGGGGGGGGTGTAATTAATGCTTTGTTCTTGAGGCTGTTCTCGTAGTTGGTGGCATTGGTGGGTTACTCCAAGCGACACTCGAGTCCACGATCTCGAATACCCCAAAGAGAGGCCGCAGCGATACTAGGGAGCTGTGTTTGTTGCCGTGCGACTCTGGGTTCTTCCGAGCGCTAGCTTGTCGACCAATACAAGTGGAGTAGCCGTTAGCATCCTCGTTACATTGGTAGGCCAGCTCGGGTGGCACTGGGGACGTAACACGAAACCACAATCCCGCGAAACTCCATTACAAGCTCCGACAAAGGCGCTTTATCCTCTAGGAGGAGCTTGTGAACCTCGTCTTGTCGTCGTCACCACTATCTTGTCGCACAGGTTGGCGCCGCCGGGCCGTGGAGCGATTGGAGCTACAGAAGGTCTACGGGATGCGTCGTTGGAAACAGAACGCGATCACTACGATCCGCGAAATCAAAGAAGCTGCCGGCTCATCCTCTGACAGGAGTTAGCAACGCCTAAGAAGATGAAACACCCGCGTTGTCTAATAACTGGCCTTTCGCGGGGGGAGGCTAATTGGGAGGAATATTTCGATCCGAGTCTAATCGTTAGAGAACGATACCAAAGAGAATGCAGGCATTCGCCTGTTGGGAGGGGTGTCGGGGTGTACCTTGATACGGGCAGCCTGGTGGAAGAAGGCCGAACAGAGGCAACGCCGAACGACGTCCCATTCGAGTCCGCAGGAGCAGAGGGCCACTTTGTGCTGTTCCATAATCTCCTTGAGTTGCTGGCGAACCTCGCGAACTTTACGCATGGCCTTCACGTGGATGAAGTTACGTGTGCAGAAGCTAGGCGCATACCTAGGGCGACACAAAAACAGCTGCCTCGTTATTCTATGATCTACGCTGGCGGCGAATGGGCAATCAGTCGAATAACGCATTACCCTGCTTTCCTCCAACGGATAAAGACATTGAGGTAGGTGAGATGATCCGATTCCGGTACCTAAAAATCAGGTTGGTATTAATGATGATTGCGGTATGCATAGCGACAGACCCGATAACGAGATAATCAGGCGATCTCTTAGATAGTATTTACGCATAGTAGAGAATAAGGATTGTGTTAACGTAATGGCAAATGAAATGAGTGATATGAAAAATGATTCTTGACTAGGGTGCAATTATTACAGTTAGTGTTTTTTGGAGGACGACGCCATTATACGACCTGTTTAATGAGATTTTTGGCTCCATACTTATTTTCGTGAATTTTAGAGACATTTTCATTTTTCTTGTGGTTTCCTGATATTGCAAGGTATAAGTGGAGGAATCGATTTAGTTTATACAACTACCTGTCGCCCGTACCAATAATAACAACTCTCATTCTTCCTGTTTGAATACGTGCAGGCTTTACCGATTTCCCAAGGTAGATTGTTGGAAATCTTTTACAGGTTACGGCGTCTCAATTGTCAATCGGAAGAGGTGGAAGTGGTCGCAGTTGAAGCAATCAACGAAAGGGCCACATTTAAACAAATACCATAATTTCATCTGGCCATCCAAACTACAATACTCTTTACTCATAAAACATGAGTAGCAGGAATTAATCGGTACCTGGAATTTTTCCCTCGCCAAATCGGCCTCCTCTTCACGACCCTTGGGTCGGAAGAAGACCGACGGAACGGAGAGCATTGAGACGATTGTCAGTGCCTCCTCGGAGCAGCCCATTTTGCAGGCAACGAGAAGCAGCTTCGACAGGGCCGGGTCCAGCGGAAACTCCACCATCTGCCTACCAAGCTGCGTCAAACCCCCGATATTGTCCAGTGCACTGAACACCCACAGTTGGAACATCGAGTTGAGAATGTTGTCCTGTCAGAAAAAAAGGTTTGTCAAAAAATAGAGACACTGCATGAGCTGCTCTGTCTCTCCTCCTCGATTCTTATCCTTGGCCCCAAGTTGCCTTCTGCGGGGAGCTAAGACCTCGGTGGATTGGCGCCCGCCACGGTAGAATACCGACGGGCTGCGTCGCTGGAAACCTGGAAACGTGAATTGGCCCCATCTGTTCAAACCTGGCAGCCTCTGATTGCCTCTGATTCGTGACGTCCACGAAGCCGGAAAGGAGCATCAACGAAGAAGAAAAAGAAGATGACAGATTCTCTTCTTTCACCTGGCAAATCCCAGCGGACTGGGATGAAGAGGTGTACAACAAGAAAATTCTACGGTCTTCAGAAAGATGGCCGTCTTCCCTCGGGGATAAAAAAACCTTGAGTAGAGATTGACTGGAGGACCTACTTGAGGTGGAGGGTCCATGAAGTGGAATCGCATTAGGTCGCGTACACCAAGCGACTTCAGGAGAAGCACAACGTTGGCGAGGTTGGTTCGCTGAATTTCGGGCACGGAGGAGACGAGCATTTCTTCCTCGAATTGACCAATCGTGTAGAGGCGGTAGGCGACACTGAAAGAGAGAGAGAGAGAAATGATTGAGCATAAATAAACAGCATGGATCTCGGTTTTTCGACCAGCTTTATGGGCCTTAAGTTGACTCAACACAAAGACTGACACACCAGGACGATCCCGAGTACCCCCAATGAAGTGAGAGCTGCTTCTTCGTGGAGGTAATCAGACAGAAAAGGGCACGGCTCGAAGAGAACCAATAAATTTCCCCAAAAATGCCACAGCTTGCCATCACAGCGGGTAAACGAGAAACAAGGGGTCAAGGTCCCATAAATGTGGATAAAGTATCAATAGGTTTGGGGGGGGGGGTTATCTACTTGCGAGGAGCTGTCGCTGTTAGCGGATACATGTTTGGTGTTTTCAGGTAGAAAGGAGTGCCATGGAGGCGTCGACGCATGAAAAGATGTCTGCCGAGAATCTTCATGGCAAACGCCCATGAAACCACAGCCGGTTAATCGTCTCGGTACGACGACGACGACGACCGCGGTAGGCCAATCAAATTACCCGGGTCCCGTACGCCCCGCACGACCGGCACGCTGATCGGCGTTGGCCTGACTGATGGGAAAGAGCTGCAGGGCGTCCATGCCGATACGCGGATTGAAGACCTTCAGCTTGCAGTAACCAGCGTCTATGACGTAGCGGATGCCATCGACTAAAATCGTGGAAGCAGGACGAAACCCAATTACGCGGTAAAAAAAAGGCGCGCGATAAAAAAGGCGATTAAGGGCCAAAGTCGCCCAAATCTACCCGTGAGTGAGGTCTCGGCAATGTTGGTGGCTACCACGCATTTGCGAACGTTATTCTCCGACTTCTGGAAGATCTTGGCCTGAAGGTCACTGGGGAGTTGGGAGTAGATGGGGAGGACGGAGAGCGGCGGCGCCTCGTCGAGGTCGCCCAGTCTTTCGGCGATAAGTTCGCAGGTCACCTCGATGTCCTCCTGACCCGTCATGAAGATGAGGATATCGCCTGCAATTACAGCACAAGCAAAGCCATGTTAGTCTTAGCTGCTGGTGTGTCGGTGTGTGAATCTGAGTGGCTGCTTTCGTGGGCTCGTCCCCAGAACTCCGAGGAAGTTGGGCGCAATACCGGGATGAATCGGATTTCGGTGCTGTTTTGTGAGCCCTAAAAATCTCCCACTAGAGGATAAACAGGCTAAATGGGGGTTTGCAATGAAGATTCTCGGCACTATTACTAACAGGTGGTTTCGAACTCAGGTCCGTCCACCAACAAAGCGATGTCATGCCATGGAGCCCAGAGTCCCAGGTACTTAAAAGAGGTAGGATCAATGCAAGGTGGAAAGGATGGAAACCGAACCTTCCAAAACGACTCAGGCGTGTAAGGGAATGGCAACTCTGACTTCAAGTAGCTACATTTCGAATCAGACAAACCCCGGAAAACCGCACCCAACACGGTGCGGGCAGTAGTGGGGGGATGTCGGTCCGTGGGTGGTTTTCGATGCCAAATGCAGCTACTTGGAGTCAGAGGTGCGCCTGGTGTGTCAGGTGAAGACCATAGACACGGAAGTTACCCTGAAGCATGACCGATACCGCGACCACACCATAGGTGCTTCTCGTACCCGACACGCAACAGGACACATCGAACAAACCAGAGTGGCGCTAGGGACTCCACCTGTGCAAAATTCCCAATAATCATTATGTAAACAATCAGTATTGTTGTTGCAAAGCCGTGTCGTCGTATTCACCAGGAACAGCAAATCAGATGGACCTCTCACCTTCGGGGGATCCCAGGTGGACCTGAATGGCCTGTTTAACTGCCGCATCGACATAGTCCATTACGGCCGATTTGCTGAATTGCATATCCACTGGGAAGGTTCTGCCGGGGATGCGGAAAGTGGGACAGTCGCCAAAGAATTGAGCAAACTTGTCCGCATCCATGGTGGCCGAAGTGATTATCAACTTGAGGTCATTTCGGCGACTAACAATCTACAAGAAGAAAAGGCATCCCAATACAACAACTTGACGTCGTATAGTATCGCGTTTATTTATATCGAAATTAATTTCCGATACACATTCAATGTTATAGTCACATCAAAACACCTTCAACTTAATTACTGCCGAGCTAGACGTGGTGCTGCTGGTGACATCGCCAATGTTCCCAGGACGCTTCACGCAATACGCTTGAAGCCACCTAATCCTCAACTGTGAATAAGTACAAGCACAGCTACTACTGTTATAGGATATCAGCGACTAACCTCGCGAAGAAGCCCAAACAGCACGTCCGTGTTGAGAGAGCGTTCGTGGGCCTCGTCCATGATGATGGCGGAGTAGGGATCGAGGTCGGACTCCCGGAGCGATTCTCTGAGGAGGATACCGTCGGTCATGTACTTGATGAGCGTCTTTTCGTTGGTGCAGTCCTCGAAGCGGATGGCATAGCCGACCTCGTCGCCCAGGTGGACGCCCATTTCGTCGGCGACGCGCTTGGCCACGGACATGGCGGCCACTCGGCGCGGCTGAGTGCACCCCACCATGCCGTAGGTCGTGAAGCCGTCCTCGTGGAGGTACTGCGTCAACTGCGTCGTCTTGCCGCTTCCCGTCTCGCCGACGATCACGACAATCTATCAAGAGACATGAGGCGGTTAGGAGGCCTATGTGGAAGCTTCTAATTGGGGATGGATACGGTGCAACCCAGGGACTTTTGAAAACACGTCGACGTCGGACGTCCTGGGCACTCTACAACTATAAGAATGTTCCGGTGTGGATCCTATCCGCTTTACAAAGGTTTCCATGACGATATTTGGAACTACTACCCAGTCGGCGTCGCCTGCAGCGTCTCCCGGAGAGGTGCAAGTGGCCTCGACGTCATCCAACACAAAATGTGCCGCACATGGAACGCTGGCCGGTTATAACCCGGCCTCCAAGTCGGTGTATTACAGGGCACGACGACGACGTTACGCCCTGTCAGAGGCCTGTTGCGCAGACTTCGGCGTCCGGGCAGGGCTAAAGCCGCATAAAAATTACAAAGGTGAAGTGCACACGTACTTGGTGTTCTTTGATGAGACGGAGTAGGGTAGCGCGAACACCGTAAATGGGCAGAAATTGTCGCTGTTCCTTGAGGGTCTTGTTGCGAGCGAACGCCGACACTGCCTGGTCACCCTTCTGGTTGTCAAACTTGTCGGCGAAGGTCTGTGAGTCCTTGTAGGAGGTCTCGGTCCACTTTTCGTCCTCGTCGGGCACCTTCTTGACACCCATAATCTCCCCTATCCGAGTGCCCGCCAGCTGCCACTCCTTTTTCTGGGCACGCCGGCGCTCCTTCTGCTCGCGAAAGTAGCGAACCACGGCGCTGCCCTTGGCCGCAACCTTGGTCATGACGCCATCTGGGTCCTACCAACGACACAAGGGGAAACCATACTCATATTATCCACTTATTATATGTATCTGGTATTTGACGACTAGGACATGCGCGAATGGCGCATCGTTGAGGTATATTGGTTGGGAGTGGTGTTCAGAGAATGTCGAGACTTTTGTTCTTGGCGTGTAACTCCAGCCCGACTGCAAGGTCGCAGGGCATCTCCCAGGACTATGGCCTCGTCGGCGCACTCTAGGTGGCCGATGGAATAGTTCGGAGGACTTGTTGTTTTACCTTGTCCACTACGTAATTTCAAAGCGCCGATAATAGGAGACAGCTGTATTTGGCTACAACTCACACGCACCCAAAGTGCGACGACTGCGCTGCTAGATGTAAGCAATGGTGTTCGGGTCCAGCTCCTTGGGAGTAAGGGTTCAGAGAGGCGAAGCAAAACCTGGGACCAGAAAAGACGTTCCCATGCATCTTGAAAAGCGAGCGGGTTTCACCAGAGTCCCCCACCGAATATCTACAAGACTAGGGGACCAAGGTCATATGCTAGACGGAGTTTTATGAAGCAAATGCAGATGTAAACCTCCATATCCGCCAGACAAACGTCCAATGCCCTGAATCATAATCCTAATAAAAAACAGTAATAGCAGGATTTATTTGGCAGCGACCTTACCTTGACTGGCATAACCGGTTCGGGGTGCTTCGTGAAAATGATCCTGCCATCCAAGAAGGGTGGAACGACGTTCTTAACGAGAAGGTGCACCCGCGCTTCGCCCTCCTCGCTGAAGTCCTCGTCCTCGGCGCCATCTGCGCCGATGCCAGTGGCTGCTGCCGCTGACGCCGCATTCACCCCGGACGTGATTCGCTCCACGACGCCAGAGCGCAGCATTCTGTTGATCTCCCAGGCCTGGTTCTCCTTGTGGATCTGGACGGCGCGCGCAGACATCCGCACTTTCCGCTGACGAGCTTCAGCCAGCTGACGCTCCTTCTTGGCTACAAATTCCTCGGGGACATCTGAGGCAGAAAAAAATGCGTTTTAATCTTAAACAGCACTCTTGTGTTTTGTTCCATTACCATGTTCTGAGTACAGTCATCCCCCGCACACACACAGAGAGAAAAGTTAACCAAACTCTTCTCCCGGTGTCAATCGCAATCACGACCAATCTACCAGTGCCCAGTGAATAGAGCCGTAGACACATATTTGGACCAGTTGGGACCGGTGCGCTTGGATGTAAAATTCTAATACTTACTGGATAATAAAATGAAATTGGGGCGACAATCTCACAATTAGAAGATAAACCGGATAAAGGTTTTGGGGAATCTCAGGATGGCAGCATCAGACCGGTTATTCTCCGCCGGTCACAACAAATGCGATAAGTACAAACCTGATCAAATGAAGCTCAACTTCATTGATCGAACGAAAACGGGGGTTTATACGAGGCATGACAGAATCCCCAGATAAGGGATACGTATCATTGGTAGATTATCAATACAAATATGCTCACCAATAAAAGGATTGTTCCCTTCATCATAACCATCATCCATTTGATACCAATTTCGATCAAGTCGCTCGGCCTCCTCCTCCAACTCTTGAGGGTCGACCGGGTTGAACGGCGTCTCACTGCTGGGTGTCTGAGCGGACAGCGAGGCCGACCCACCCGCAGGAGCATACCTCTTCCCGCCCTTCTGCATCCAGGCGTTGTGCATGAAGGAGGGCGTCTGCATGGGTGTGTAGTCGTACATCCGCGTGCGCTTCGCCTTCTCATAAGCCGACGAGGTAAAGTCGTCGTCGGCCCAGGCGGAAGAGCGCGAGGGTGTTGGAGCATCCGTGGCCCGCAGGTGACTCGGCGTATCGATGTACCGGGAGGAGGAGTTGGTCGTGGAGGAGGAGGACGAGGTGCGACTGGAGCCCCGATGGCCAGGCGTCTCGTCTTCCCAGTCACGTTCACGACGACGACGATCGCTCTCGGTACCTGATGAAGAGTGATGATGGCGATGGTCGTGGCGACCAGTTCTATCACTTTCGTGGTCGGAACGGTGGTGGCCTGAAGGAAACATTGTGCAGTTTAGTAATCCATAGCCCACAAATTCCACCGACAGGCTAATTCACAGGAAGCAAGAATTTATAAAATTTCATTTTATAAAGACAGCTTCAGCCGAAATATCAAAGTGCTTGACGTGTGAAGATGGACTAACAACTACCTACGACGACTACGCATGGAGATCATTAGCTGGGCTTTCGCGGGACTAGCCATACTAAGACGAAATGAAGACATTCAAATCCATAATGCAAATACGCCAAATATTCGGAGACATCGATTTGTTGGGAAACATGTTGGTGATTTTATAATTTTTCGATATTCGGCACAATTTTTAATAGGCACATCGACCCCTATGTTTACCGCCTATTTTATTGATATCGATTGCGTCGATAGATGTGTAGTCGCAAGTTTATATAATTAGGTCGCGATTCTTGTAACTAGAACTTCGTTGGGCCTGTAATATAGCTTTTCCTAATTAATTTTCTTCGAGCCTTTATACACCTCTTAATCCTTAGATGCCTTACCAGGACACAATAATATGCGACACATTGAAGCGCTGGTAGTTAGAAGCCGAAAATGAATCAACAGCGAAATTGGATATATTTGGCATGAGCTCAAATGCATTGTTATTATTTATATGGTAGCATATTTAAAAACCCGTTGGAAATGAAGTCAACGAACGGTTTGAGGCAACGCATTCACCAGTAGCTAAATTGCAATTTAAATATTCTAATCACCTCGATATGTTTGGATAATTAACCATTGATAAAATAAAAACAGTTTATCAACATTCTTACCACGTTCTTTGTATCTGAATGGATCACCAGTCTTGTATGCGAGTCCAGCCTTAAATTTACCAGCTTGTTCACGACTTTTCTTATGGAGCTGAGAATCAAGATAGTCTTTACTAACACCACCTCCATATGACGGCGTTTCGACTCGTGGCTCTCGATAGTTCCTAGAACAAAAGTGCATACAATTGATTGTATAAAAGCCATAAACCCAATCAATTTATTTTACATTCAGTTACTGATTACCTGTGCTTGAATGCGGGTGCTGTAGATGGGCTACTGCCTTGAGCCTCAGCACGTTTTTTGGCCGCCAACTTATCCAACCCAAGACGAGAGAAGGCAGGCTTTTTGAAAGTATCATTGGGTGTGTCGTTTCCATTTGTCTTTTGAAAAACAAGCCCTCCTCTTTCATTCAAATCCGAACCCGCGAGTTTATCGGTAGATCCGAATGTTTCCATGACTGGCTTAACGAAAGGTAACAAAATTTAATAATAACTTCAATGAACACCATCATTATTGTGCTAATTATTTAGTATCAGTTAACCAAACGAAAATGATAGAATTTGTGCATGTCGATAACAAAAAACCAGCTCAATTGTATAGTGTATTAAACAGTTAATAGATTTATAAACCTGCAAATTCAGTGGATAAACCAAATTAAATTATAAGACGGAATCAAAATAACCGGTAAATAAAACGCCGCCGACTTTGCAAATGGTTTTCACACAAACAATGCGGCTGCTTGATTAAATAGTTAAACACTCCTGCGATCTACTTAAGACGGTAATCGTATTCAAAGCTTCAAGATTCATTATAACGTTTTCATACATTTTAAATAAAATAAGGATTTGTGTTTTATCGTGACTTGCTAAATTTTATCGTGATTTAAGATCGTTCGGGATAAGAAAAAGAGAAAACCTAAATAAACGTGTCGATATGAAGCGGTCACGCGAGGTTCTTCATTCCTTATACACATGTGACGCTATTTACATGGAATATTCAAATAGCGATGACCGCACGATTCAATTCAATAGGATATTGCGAATATTTAGTATTTTTCCAACAAAGGCCAATGGTAGTGGTCACCTCACGCAATTGTGCAGCGCTAGACATTTCTTCGCCCTCGATATGTGAAGATTCTACACTGTAGAAGATCGTTACTGAACCTTTAGACAGACCCTCTCGAAAGCCTTGACGTACCATTTCTTGGTTGTTTGTAGTGTATGAGCATCTTAAAAATTGAAAATTGTTTCAATTTCTTAGTTTGTATGCCCGTCGTTCTTGAACCTATATCCCACGCTTAAACAGAACAATTAATTTATGATTTTATTAAAAACACAATAAAATTCATTCATAAGGCTCATTTTATTCCCAGCTCACAACTGGTGCTCCTTATCGGTTCTGAACAGCCATAAAGCAACCACAGCAAAGATGTGATGGTTGTATACATATACAAGACTGCATTCTCCCGGTTTTCTGCATTTTCCAATGGATGTGCATGCATGCAGAAATTCGGGGTGAGGGACGATAAGACTAATTTTTTGGCCAACTCGAACAAGCATCATACGCCGGTTTGGAATTGCAGAATTTTACATTAATTGCCACAGGATATCAAATTGATGGATTTCACACTCAGCGTAATTTGCATAACAATACGGGAAATCCGGAGTCAAAATTTCGTTCCAGTTTCGAATTTCGAGGTCCAAACCTACAGTAGTGTTTCTCCGTCTGTGAGAACGCTTTGAAGATTTACTAATAAAATGAAGATTATGTATGAATTGACTGTCAAATGATTCGGGCTACCGTAATTGATGATTGCCCAATAGTGTAGCGGTAAGCATCCTCTCGATGGTTGTGAGGGACCTAGGGTGAGGCTACCACGCCACCTGTTCAAATATTCCCGAGAATCATTATAGCAAGCCAAATAATTATAATAATTGCCAGCGGTTTGTTGAGGTCGCGGGGACCATGAAGCTGGTTTATCCTATAGTATAAGACAGCCACGCGAATTTGGATTTAGATGACATAACGTGATCAGTCAGCCAAAATCTCCAGCATTACGTCGCGGGGCGTTTCTTGGTGAACACCTTCGACGTTATGAAATGCTTGGTAAGGCGCTATTGTAGCATAAAAGCGTCAATGATTAGCTATAAAGCGTTTAAAGACCGTGATTGAATCACGTTGGTTGCATCTCGCATAACTGTTTATCGTGATATAGTAGAAAGCTGACGGAATTCATTATGTCTTACTCAAGTTAAGGCTGACGAATTATTTAAATGGGGTGCATCATAAAAAAACTATTTGTGTAACTGAAGGGCTTGCTAAGTACGACAATTTTAAAATCACAATTCGCTTTTCTGGTTAATAATACATCCAGTAACCTAGAATAATTATCAAAAACAAGCGCAGTGCATTCGATCAGAAGTAAACTACAATCGTCGGTGTGGAAACCCGTTATAGGGTGGAAGGACAGCGGTCACGCGGCTGTTTGACTTCCACTTCTAACTGAATTTCATGCATTGGGAAGCAACTAAGTTAACCACTAGAAGCCTTGCCAGTTAATCTTTTTCAGAAACATTTTTTTATCGATCCCGAGGAATTAACATCTGAAGTTTTTAGAAGCTTAAAAGTTTCGGCGATTTGAACACATTTTAAGGCACCGCTTACAATGTGGCGCAAATCTAAATAAATTGGATGGTTGAAGTTTGAAGAACGAACCGGCTTTCGTCCAGGACAAATTTAATATAGTTGTGCGCGCCGACCTAAATTCTAGCATTTTCATGAATGAGATATTTCGTCTTAACAGACTTGATTTACTGTTGACAGATATGTACTCGTGAGAAGTGTAGGTTAACTGGGTCTGCATTGTTTAATGAACGCATCAAAATCCATGTCGACCACGTTTTCTCTGAAAATACATGCTTATACATGTGGGATTAACTCATTAACAAATTTCACACCTGGCTTAACTTCAAAATTCTTAAGCTAAACCCCCAACAGTAGGTACTCCTAGGGGGGTTTTGCGAATGCCGTATTCGTTAAAAGCGTTTAAATAATAATAATGGTATAGTCTTTATTAAGGTCACGCGGACCAAAAATTTCAGCATGAAAATTTAAAATTTGACGTTCGTTCCATGGTGTTATTCTTACCCAAGAAATGTTTGACCTTCGCTGAGGGGCCGGTTTTTTACGGAAATCGGAGAACACAGAACACCTCCAAGGCAGCCATAATGAGAAGACGCATTGATTGGAGGTAATGTGGGCATAATAAGATGCGTGAATATGTATATACATATATGTTTATGCATAATGGTAAGGTTACATATGCTTTCGATAAAATGTGATGGATCTTTACAGCGGAAATACTACGATTCTAGTCCACCCGTTACGAAAGGGAGAATGTTGCTCGAGTCTCGGTTACTGTGGATGAAGGCAGCTGTGTCATTTTGTGATCCAGTTTGAGGCATCCCGTATTGAGGCAGAGTGTGCGGCTTCACTCCAGATGAACCAGAAACCATCTTCGCCATCATAGAAGAAGTACTCCCAGTGTAATGGGAAGGTTGACACAAGTTAGCCGGCTATTGGCGCATAGTTGATGTTGTGTGCCATTGAAATCCCGCACCACGTCCTGGTAAAATATTGGGGCGTTGCAACGGCAAACAAAATACAGGAATTCGTGATTTTACGGAGACGTTTCAGACAACAAAAACTTGAATAAACGCAATAACAACGAAGGGTATTTCACAGAGGGCAAATGAAACCGTCAAGATGTATAAAGTTTGGCAAAATGTAGCCATTGAAAGACCCTTTTCATGAAGCGCTGCGACATAATGTAACTGTGGATCCTCTATGCATTCTATCTAAGACATCATTATTGGTATTTTTCTTTTCTCATTTCACAAATATGATGTTACTTGTTCAGGTTAATGGTGCCCATTTAACCGATTCTTATTCTTATAGATAGAGAAAACCATTTCTGAATATAAAATTTAATTTAGAATTTATCGGATTGCAATTTTTAATGCTTTCGCGATTTTTCTTATTTATTAATAGCCACTGTTAAAATCAATAACCAGTAAATGTTTTATTCGAAACAGTGTGCTAAATGTCATCTCTCGTAAAATCCACAAAATTATCGTGGAATGAACTCCACTTTGAACAGTTCCAAGTACGCTTTCCATTTTACATTAATGGTTAGAATGAACTTCGTGAAACAGCTTCCACAATAGCTTCGGCCAAGGAAAGTGGTCAATTGTCAAGAAAAAATTTGGTCGATGTATTCCTAAATTTCCGAAATTCGGTGCCCGAGGTTCGTTCGTTGATTATCTCGCATTCGACTTAAATATAGCAATATGGGTAGGTTTGTTTGTCTGTTTAAGCTCCAGTCAGTGCTTCTTTAGTTATTGTTGAAAGAAAGTGCCGTTGCTTTAACATAATAATAATTGTTGCGGCTTTATTGGGGTTACGAGGACCAAACATTTCCGCGTAAAACAAGACAGTATAGCAAGTACTACATTTGGAAATGGTCATTTTGTTCCTGCTTCACCTGCTCTGGTGAAACTCATAATCTGGACAAATAAGTAATAACCAAATTGCGATGTGCCACCGTTCTTGTGGGTGTTCAGCGGTATAGCCTTCGCATTAGTCGAAGAGATTTGCACTTGGATAAACTTGAAAAGAAAGGATGGGAGGGGTCACTTAAAATACGAGCAGCGATTAGTGAATAACTATTGAAGTGGCGTTGAACGATGATCTCTTGAATGGAGAGAATAGGCAGGCCGCTAGGAAACGAGATTATTTTAAAAAGCCTACAAAGGGTTAAACAGTCAGAAGATTTAAGGCCGGGGAAAATTACTGGGAAACAATATACAATAAAGGGAATTATACAGGCATGGACAAAGGTTTTTACATGGCTAATAGGAAATAGAAAGCAAAGGCGACGGCATTTACCAAAGACAGCATAATCACTCCAAGATAACGGCCTGTTAAAAAACGCCGAGGAATTTTTATTTTGAGCTCGAGGCCAAATTACGGAGCGAAGAGATTTCATGAATGTCAACTTCGGCTATCAGGGAAAATGCATTTTGATGTGTTCAACAGAAGGCCATTCTCCGAAGACCACTCGAGTACCCAAGTGACTGCCTGCACGAGCTGTTGAGAATCACCACTCGTCTTGAAGGCCTGTCATCCGCGTATTTTATTAGTTTCACGTCGTTAGAGGACAGAAGGCTTGACGTTTAATAGTTAAAAATGAATGGAGATAGCACTGCGCCTTGTAGTACACCGCAATTATTGTGCAAGGAGGACGAGGCTTCATTTCCGACTCTTACGTGTTGGCGTCGGTTAGAGAAATAATTTTGAAGCTAATTAATCAACGCTTTATCTACATATATTTAACCGTTATAATGTATGCTAAGAGTAGGAATATTTCGGAAATTAGCGCTTTGTGGTCTTTTATTTAACTATATCAAAAATATTTTCAGTTGAGGTTCACTACTTCTACACATATCTGAGTTTGAACTTTTAAAATGGCCTTCGTTGCTACCGGTCGTAGCTCAAACTCTTCACTCGATTCACGCCAGACCGAGTCGTGTAAAATGCACCAACCATACAATAAATGATTTGTCTGTATTACACATTATTGTGCCTGCTACAGTCCCTGTATATCCTGTTGACCTATAATCACCGAAAAATGCATCCTTTTCAATTGTTTCTTTAAACGATGTACTGTGTATTTTTTCTGTAATTTATTAATGTGATGTTTATTCTCCAGGAGGTGAAGAAAGCAGCTGCGCCTGTCTTGAAATATTTTCAGATGGAAGTTGATAGCTTGACTACTCGAAGCCAAAAGGCAGAGGATGCATTCATTGAGGTGTACCGAAAACTTGACGAAATGCCGGGTAAACAGTCTCATTTCCTTTTTTTAAACTGTCATGCCGAATATTCAACTGTAACTTGGAGCGTATCACGTTTCCCCTCCGAAATATTCTAACTTCGCTTTGGAGCTATTTCTCCCTCCCCAATTAATTTTTATTTCCAAACTAACTGATTTGTTTTCTTGCCTCTTAGATCCTTCTCTTGCGCTGTCCGAAGTCACAGCACTGACAGAAAAGGCGAAGAACGCGACTGATCTAGCGGCAGAAAACGCAAGACTACGTTTGACCACTGAGGAGATCAAATTGCAGCTGGTAACTGCAAAATCGTTTGGTGAGTTGTTGAACTGTTATTTCGAGATTGATTAATGTTTCTTTAATAACATTGTAACCTGCATTTGACCAGACTGGGGCAGAACTCACGAAATTGCCTACGTTAATCATCTCCTGCCACAATTTATGACGCTTATATTGTTATTTTCAGAAACTCAACTAAAGAAATCTCAGGATCAGATCGCCTCTCTTGAGAAGTCAAATAATCTTGCACTAGAAAATAGCCACAAGATACTCCAAGATAAATTCCTTTTGAAAGAGAAAGAGAATTCAGCGCTCATTATGGAGGTTAATGAACGAGTCTCTGTAGCAGAATCCCACGCCCAGAGCCTCAACGAGGGTGTGTTTAGAATTCCAGAGTAATTGTCCAGACAATGTAGCCCTTATGTTCACGTGTTGCGTCTCTTCATTCATAGCCCTTGCCGCTGCCCAGACACATGTCTTTGATTTGCAAACTCGCCTTGAAACTCTCCAGTCAGCGAAATCCCGTGAAGTGGAGTTCTTTATGAGGGACATCGAGAAGGCGAACGAGGTAATTTTGGCAATTGGAGCAGAGGCCATGTGCAACGATAATAGGCACCGATGTAGTGGCCCGAAGGTGTACCGAGTGGGCTTCGTCGCTCTGTTGGGTTGGTGGTGGATCTGGTTTCCACTCCCGGGCGAGGCCATCGTGGGTGGCAATTTGGATGCCACTTGTTTCTGCATTCGCTGTGGTGTCATTGACTATTCCAACTGCCACCGAACGGTTCTCATGTGCCAGATCGGAGCGTATTGGGCTCCAGGTCTGGTTACTGCGGGGAACAAACAGTAGACAAACGGAATGGAAGGAGTTAAGGCAACTGTTACATCCCGTTTAGACGTAGCCCCACCAACCGGAACACAGAAGAAGAGAGATAAGATGTCGGGGGAGTTCTAGAGAGTTTATCTGAACAGCCTCGTTTATTACCATGCGTGAAGTGGTATTTATACACGGGTTAGGGGCAGTAAGGCCGGTCGGCTAATGAGGGAATGTGTGTAATGAGTCACTCAATCGATTAGAAGGGTTGTGACAAGCAATGTGGTAACCTTTTAACGCGGCGTGGTTGTCAGCAGGTTGCACTAATTAATTAAATAGCCGTTGGTGTCCGTTGGGAAACCAAAAAGGGCAAATGTTCGCATCTACCGCACATCAATCCGAACATACGGTTACGAAACCTGGTCACTGCTGATCGATGATACAAGGAGATTGGAAGTATTCGATCACTACTGTTTGAGATGAATCTCGACATCTGTCTGGAAGGCACGAATCTCGAGGTTGATTTCGCTATGGTCCTAAAGCGTTGTCTTTTGCAAACAATTTTAGCAATTGGTTAACCCGGGTGGGTAATTTCTGAAGAATGGGAGCAACCTGCTCTGAAGCCAGCGTGTCCTTCCAACTCTCGCTAGCGCAGATAAACGAAAAGCATGAATTCAGAAGATTCACAGATTTCTCAAACGTTGTTTTGCCGGTCTCACACAGGGATCACCCACACGTTAAATTGTAGCTTCTCTCCGTAGTTTCAAAACTACCCTTAGAAGATCCTGTGTTTTTTAAGGAAGGTTATTGCGACAATCGTATCTACCTTATGCTGCTAATTCGTAATTGTTGTGATTTGCTGGTACGTTCTAATGGTCCTTGTAGTCCTGGGAAGTTCCATTTTGTTGTGCTGCCTAGTTAGAACTCGATTTTTGTTTCTTCTGTGAAACCTAGATAATCGCAATTCTGGAGAACGAGAGCCATGCAAGCATTGCAAATAAAACCAGCGGAAGGAAGCCTTCTTCCGTTTCAAATACCACCGAAGCCGTTCAGCTGCTGTCTCGCGTGGGAGATCTCGAATCCGAATTAGAACGCAAAACGCAGGAGGTACTGACATTGTCCATCTCTATTAATTATTGCTCTACTGATTTCCAATAAGTAGACGTAATTGTTTTACAGATTGACAATCTTTCCATCCAAGTGCATACACTTGAGTCGGAACGCCGTCAAGAAAGCACAAATTTTGCAGGCTCAACTGGAAGCAGAAAAATTGAAGTTGCGAAACGCGGAGGAATCAATTAGTCTGCTGAAAACCGATCTCAATGCGAAACAGGACTACGAGGAGATGAAAAATGAGCTCGCGGTTCTCAGGTCGATTGAATTTCCCCACTTGTCGGTCGGACAAGAGGCCCCGACGAACGAACCCCTGGAGTTCCGATTGAGACGAAAGAACGAGGAGCTACAAAATCGCATAGCCAGTGTTGGTACCATAAAGGACCAATTGGAGTGTAAGTCTTCACTGATTGGAGAATTCGCCGCTTTACAATCCGTCACGAAGCTCCATTGTTGGTTTTTATTCTTATTTTATAGTGGAGCTGAACCAACTGCGGGACAATGCTTCTGCATCAGCCCAACGCGAAACCCAGCAGTTGGCTCTTATTTCACGACTCGAGGAGGACCTAAGTCGGGCAAGCTCGTGGCGCCAGGTTTCGCCCACCCCAGCACTCCGGGGAGAAGCAGCCTCTGCCGATTTGACCGATCTCCTCATGTCGCCCGACGAAGACCCAAAATCCTCAGTTTCCACCATCCTCCCCATAGTCGAGAGCCAGCGGAATCGGCTGAGAGAGCGAAATCGGGAGTTGGAGGAGGTGGGTACATCCTTGGGCACACGCCTTTCCTTTAGGATGCAATCAACGATGCACCCAACGTTCTCTCTCTCTTTTTGCTCAGAACCTCCTTGCCCTGAGGCAACAAGTCGTTGGTGTTCAGACGGAGCTGGAGTCGGTGCGTCGGGACAATGTGAATTTGTACGAGAAAATAAAATTCGTCCAATCCTACTCCCCATCGCCTCAAAAGCCCCGTCTCGACGAGACCTCCATCACCATTACACCATCGCCGTCTGTCCCCGTCTGTCCTAGATCGGGAGACGAGGTCCTGGCAAAGTACTCGCGCGCCTATGCAGAACGCCTGAATCCCTTCGAGCAATTCGGCCGGGACGAGAGAAACAGGCGCTATCAGTCCCTCAGACCCCACGAGAAGTTGATGCTCACCATGGTAGGTGGTTCGAATTGCAATTTTCGTCACAAAGTCTCTGCCTTGCTCTCCATTGCGTGTTTGCGCGACAACAGAAAGTTGCCTGCAGGTTCGCAAGCTTCTCGAACAGGTGGGAGTGATGCTGAGGCTTTTGTTGTTTTTTCCAAGCATATCTCGCAGTTACAAGAGGACTTCTCCCGTCTGCCACATCAAGAGGCTGTTTTTGGCGGTATTCAGTAGGGGCCACCGATGGCGGTACCTCATTCCATTGGATCAAATCGAATCAAATCTGATTTGTGCTGCATCCTATTTACGTATGAGCCAGCCAATCACCCATGAAGGTGCTAATCAGTCCAACTTCGGCGTTTGTCTCCTCATTCGTCAGCTCGCATCGTTTCAGTTTGTGACCTTGACCCCTACTACACCTCACAATTGTCCTCCGTCTAACCGTCTCAGCTGCCGTTCCTCTTACCCGTTTTAACCCGTCGTTTACGCGCGACTGCCATTCTCGTACATTGGACGTCCTGGCTACAACCACTTCGTATTGGTGCGACCTCTTCGAGGTACCAGGGATCCTTGAACCAATCGTTCCGGATGCACTCCATGCTAGCAGCATTCCACAGTAGACTTGCACTGCCATAGAACCAACAGAGGAACCTCGACCGAGTCCTGCGACTGCAACAAGCATAAAGCCCTTGGTCTTCTTCAATTTCAGGGTCGAATCGTGATGAATAACCGAGAGGCACGCCTCTGTGCCTTCGCCTACGCCTTCGGTCTTCACCTCCTCGTCTTTGTGGTCCTCTGGATGATGGTCCACACCACCAATCCGCTTTGTCCGGACGCTCAAAACATTAATTGAACATAAGCTGTCTTTCCAAGGTCTCTCCTTAAATTCCATTCCGATTGTTTGTTTCTTTTTTATTTAAATATATATTTCTTCTCCTCGAAGGTGTCACTACAGTGTTCTACAGGGTGCTTGAAGAAACTCCCTACCCCCACTCCCAAAAAACATCTTGGCGGGCCCAGTGAATGTGTTACTGGATGAATAATACAAAACGGGAATTGTGCGCCAGCCGTGAACGTATTGACAGCCGTCAATTAGTGACAGTGGACGTCTGAAAGCGGCTGGCAATGTCCCAGTTTGCATCCTCCGCCCAGTAGAAGATGGAGCTAAACGGT
The DNA here is from genome assembly GCA_028672205.1 of Proteocephalus fallax. Taxonomy (NCBI): domain Eukaryota; kingdom Metazoa; phylum Platyhelminthes; class Cestoda; order Proteocephalidea; family Proteocephalidae; genus Proteocephalus; species Proteocephalus fallax. The sequence continues at coordinate 208,090 of JAPUBX010000612.1, forward strand.
TCGTCAGCGCGGAAAGCGGAATCATTGACGTAATGGAAGACTGTGTTCATTTAATCTTTCGGGCGACCGACCTTACTAGTGGAAACAGTATAATAATGGTACATTTAATGGTTCCTGTAATTTGGAGGTAGGTTGGGAGGTTTGCGTTTTTCATTCGAATGCAAACGTAGAATAATGCCGAGAATCCCGCTCACCCGACAACCATTCATCTCGACTGTGTCGCAGTACCGTATTGAAAAACGCTAGTTTTTTTAATATTTAAACTTCCACTGGCATCTGTTGATTTAAAAAGGCTTTGGGCTGCGGCAATCAACTGCTGGAAGAATATTTCCATGAAGATTCTGGGGAAGTTAAGTCTAAATTCAATTTAATTAGCCATGAAAATTAAGTCAAGGCATCCAAAAGCAGCCGAAATCACCCTCTTATCCACGAGTAATAAGTTTAAGCAGCCATACTGAAAGAACAGAAAAATATTCCTGAAAATGTGCATAATTCGACAATATAAGCAAATCAAAATATTCAACCGAGCAATCGTTGTAACTCGTCAATCAACTGGGTGCAACTTTCCATACGATCTACTGCTGGAAGATAAACCTGCTTCACGAATTTTTCCATGAAGAGTCGAGGGAATATTTTACAGGTGGAGTCGCCCGTTCTACCTGAAGAGGTGGAAGCGGTCGCTGGATCATCCAGCACTTCAAAAACCCAGGGTCCACACGTAGAAGTCAGGCTTATTTTCGGTGGTCCAATTCAGGGTCGCTCACGAACCGATTGGGGATGCTAAATGCTGCACTATGGGACCAATAAACGTTCAGCGAGATTTCAACACTCAGATTCGAGTGCTTTGAGATTTATTCCCTCTGGCTGGAGGTACATTGACATTTTTACGAATGATGGATAAATATATAACTCTAACTATAAGAATCGTTTTGGCGTCTTCGTTGATAACTGTAATAAAACTGATTGGGGTTTCTCTCTTCACACGGGGTTTTTTTCAATGCCAAGCTATTATTGTGTAGATTTACCAAAATGCAATTTATTACTCGGGTGTGTGAGTTAAAATGCTGCTGTGGGGTATCATTAAAATGAACGGTTTCAGGCACTCGTGTGGCATTCGAAAATAGGAAGTGCATAAC